>CAUYPK010132534.1:0-66879 GCA_963574355.1 Loris lydekkerianus
AAGGCTATAACCCAACTATACCACAAGACTATGGGGAAAGGACCAAGGAAGGGGAAGGGAGGGGGGAGGTTTGGGTGGAGGGAGGGTAATGGGTCGGGCCACATCTATGGTGCATATTTTTATCTATAATAAAAAAAAAATTGGTACTAGTAGTTATGATCCAGCTGGTTAATGAGCTCGGTTTTCCCGAAGCTGATGCTATTAGTGTACCTTTTCCTCAGCCATCAAATTCTGCTCACCTATATTTTAGAATTCTTTAAAAAATTGTTTTAACCACCTTCATTTGGTCAATCACTTTCCTATCTTTTATCTCATTTGATCCTCAGAATAATCCAGAAAAATATGCTTGACAGAGACTACTTTTTTATTTGCAAGTGAGAAAATGTAGTCTTAGGTAATTGACAAACGTTATATAGCTAGTGAGTGACCATGGTTGTATTATACTGTAGGTCTGCTGACATCTAGTTCTATTTTGTCTGTCACAGCATCCTTCCATTTTTTTAAGTTCTTGTTATTTTGATTCTTTATTACACTTCTTTCTTCTTGTCCTCTTTATCTTTTTTAATTGCCGTGACAAAACCAAAGCCAATTAGATGTTCGTCTTTTTAAAGAACATGGGAATCCCTTGTGAGGTGAAGTTCTTAAAGTTCAAAACTGAATTTATGGCTAATTAGGATGGCTAAATTACACTATGTACATGCAGTCATGTCTACAATTTCTGATAGTTTTGTCTTTCCTATTACCTCCCTTCTACTTTTTTTTTTTTTTTTTTTTTTTTTTTTTGTGGTGTGTGTGATGTGTGTGAAAGATAAGCGGAAAGAAAAAGACTGATTTATTATTACCTTAGGTGATTAAGACATCTTGAGTTCCATCTCTGTGAGAGTTATTTTAAAATAACTAGCTACTATGTATTGAATATCTACTATGTGTCAAATACAGGGTCATGAATTTATTTGTAAAAACTAGCATGATATTCTAGCTTCAAGGACAAGTCTTCATACTAGGATTACTCTAACCTTTAGGCAATTCATTTGAAAATTAGGCTGTAGCTTTTTATATATAATCTTTGTATAAGGTATATTTATAGAAACTGGGAAATCTGAGGTTTATTCTTTAGTTACCAAATACATGGAACTTGACTTTTTAAATTATTTTTTCTCTACATAACTAAGGCAAAGCTGGGTGGTAGATCTGGGTGACACATTTTGAAAACTCTAAGATGGAATGAAGACTGTGTGTATTTGAAAAACCTGGTAATAGCAGAAAGTAACAATGAAGTGGAAGTATGTAAGACACATTTTGATTCCATATAAAATTAGAGGTTCAGCCTTAATTAGAAAAACCAGACTTGATAGAAGGTATCAAGACAATTTCTAAATTTAGAAGAGCTAGGATTACTTCTCTAGATATAAAAAGAGTATGTTTAGTATCTAACAACATGACAAAATGTAATAATAAAGGCCATGTCTTATACATAGTATGAGGTATGACTATAAATGGTGTGATTTAATTTTTTAAAAAATACCTAACTTGTTTTAACTAATTGAACGGTGTTGTCCTTTACATGGACCCCTTGCAGCACTATTTTTAATGAGGCTGCCAGAGCCTGCAACATTGTTAAAGATTAACCTTGGGAATTGCCTCCTGACACTGCCTCAAGGTTTTGAGTCGCCTCCTATGTGACAAAGCTTTATTATTTAAGGATAGATTTAAATTTTTGAAATATATAAAAACTATTTAATGTAAAGTCTATGAGTAATGTGTCTGACTAAACTGAATAAATGCCATTTGTGAGTCTAAAATAAAGAATGACTTTTCTTGTGTGTTTATAGAATGATGCTAAAGTCTCCTCACTAAGCATATTTTTAAAACAGACATTTGAAATATATAATTGGAATGAGCTATGGCCCCTAAATCTAACCACTTTGAAGGGAAAAACACTTCTGTTTGCTGAAAATTAGTCTCAGTATAGCATGACCATAATTAGCTCAACTTCAAAACTTTTCATAATTTGCCTCTATATTTCCATTTGGTTTTAGTTCATTTCTCATTTCTTTTTTTCAAATTGGTAAGCATGTATATTGGTATAACTTTCTTTAAGTGAAGCTTACCTGAAAAAAATAATCAAACTAACATATTTTAATTTGCATTTAACCTATTCTATACTAGGGCAGAGTTTTTCAGGGGCTGGATCTTGAATCCCCATATTTGTCCATGTGTTCAAGTGAATTATTTATTTTGTTAAAGGCAGAGTAATAGATATCATCCCTTTAAATATATAATTATAAAAAATGTTTTTTTAGGCTCAGTGCCTGTAGCTCAGCAGCTAGAGCACCAGCCACATACACTGAAGCTGGTGTGTTTGAACCCAGTCTGGGCCTGCCAAACAACAGTGACAACTACAACCAAAAAATAACCGGGAGTCGTGGCAGGCACCTGTAGTCCCAGCTACTTGGGAGGCTGAGATAAGAGAATTGTTTAAGCCCAAGAGTTGGAGGTTGCTGTGAATTATGACGCAATGGCACTCTACTGAGGGTGACAGTGAAACTCTGTCTCAGAAAAAAATATGTTACTTAAAAATGTTTCTCCTTAATATAGACCAGTTTGAGAGGCATCTGAAATGTATTGGTAAGCATGTCTGGTGCATATGCTGAAAGAACCAGACCAGCGCCATGTTAGGAGTTAAGTTTCGCTCCCCGCCATTTCACTCAGTAAGTTTCACTCTCCAAGCAAGCCCAGGCAATTCCCCGAAATCATGAGACAACTGCCCACCAATCAGAGACTCCCCTACCTAACCAATCCAGAAGCGCCCCCTTTGTTTCAGGCTGTGCACACCCACCTGCTGCGTGGGACTATAAAAACTCCCTGCTCCAGAGCTGGGGCTCCTGGCTCGGATCCGTTGTAGCAGAGTCCCTGGGAGCCCAAGTTCAGAACTTGCAATAAAAGGCCCTTTTGCTTTTGCATGGGACTTGGCTCTTTGGTGGTCTTTGTGGGGGATTTCAAGATCTGGGCAAAACAATGCTAGTCTCTATTTTGGCAATCATTTGGATCAAACATTGCAAACTTCCAAAATGGGTATGATCAGTTTATGCTTTTAATTATTTTTATTCTTATTCGTGTATTTATAGAAATGTATAAACTTAATAAAATCATATATAATCAATATATACACTTAATAAGGCATAATAATGTATTATATTAACATATACACTTAATAAAATGTATATACCCTAATAAAGTATCAATAAAGGCATATTAAAGTCACTGAAAAAATAATGCATTTATATTATAATGCTTTTTACTAGGTTCACAACTTGCCCTTATCTGATCAAAATTCTTCTTCAGTATACCAAAAGTGTTTGAAAGACAGATTAATGTTGCATAAAGAAATAGAATATTGTAATAATTACGGTGACCTTTGTTTTTTGTTACAACTACATGCACTATAAATTATTGATGGTGTGTGTGGGGGGAGAGAAAAGCTGTAAAATACCAAAATCTCATTTCTTAGGCTATCATTTAGAGAAAGAGCAATAAGAGTATAAAAATACAGTCCTTTTTTCATTTTTAAAAAAATTTTAAAAAGTTTAGCAGGTATTTTTTCATATAAATTTTGTCATGCTAAAGTCAGGGCTGACAATGTACCTGTCACGAGAATAATGTACATTGTGCTAGATAGGTAGATTTTTATCCCTAAGCCCTCTTTCAGTCTCCCTGTGTTAGTTTCCAACATCCATTGCTGTTCTCTTTTTTTATTTCAGGTCAATGTGTGTACAAACAACCAAATCACAATATTTGGATTTGTTATATAGAGTACTCCTTGTAGTTTTACCCTATGCCATACATCCATACGTTGTTCCCATTCAGTGGGAGCACCCCAAGCCCCCCTCCCCTTGGTTCCCTCCCTCAATCTCCCTCCCACCAACTTCAGTTGAAATGAGTTTTTTTCCTATATGGCATGAATTAAATCATCTACTGACTACACAATACTATTGAGTACACTGGATATTTTCATTGCCATTCTAGTGCCACATTACTGAAGGGAATATGTTTCAACTCCATCCAACTTAATACAAAAGATGTGAAGTCACCATCTTTTTATTGGCTAAATAGTATTCCATGGTAGGCATATACCACAGTTAATTCATTTCGGAGGTAATGTTTAGGTTGTTTCCATGTCTTGGTGATTGTAAATTTAGATGTGACAAACAATATAGTGCAAATGTCTTCATGATAAAATGATTTGTTTTCTTCTGGGTAGATGCCTAATAATGGGATTGTGGGGGTTATATGGGAGATATAATTTGAGTTCTTTGAGGATTTTCCATGCTTCTTTCCAAAGAAGCTATATTAGTTTGCAGTTCCACCAGCAGTGTAAAAGAGTTCCCTTCTCTACACACGCATTGCATTCCACCATATGTAGCTTTGAGATATTGTGATGTGGGCTATTCTCACTCGGGTTAGGTGATGTCTAAGAGTGGTTTTTATTTGGAGTTCTCTGATTATCAGGAACAATGAGAATTTTTTCAAATGTCTGGTAGCCATTTGTCTGTCTTTATCAGTGAAGGTTCTGTTCATATCTCTTACCCAGTGGTAGATGGGATCGTTTACCCTTTTTTGTTAGAGTTCTCTGTAATTTCTAGTTATCAACTCCTGTAAATATCTTTTCCAATTCTGAAGGTTGTCTTTTTGCTGTACTTGTTGTGTCCTTAGCTGTGCAGAAGCTTTTAAGCTTAATTAAGTCCCATTTGTAAATTTTTGTTGTTGTTGTGAGGGCCACTGAAGTCTTTGTCATAAAATTACTCCCAATGCAACATCCTCAAGAGTTTTTCCCACACTTTCTTCTAAGATTTTTATAATTCCATGTCCTATATTTAAATATTTTATCCATCTTGAGTCAATTTTTGTAAGTGGTGAAAGGTGTGGGTCAAGTTTCAGGGCTTTACATGTGGTTATCCAGTTCTCCCAGCACCATTTATTGAATAGGTATTTTTTACTCCAGCATGTGCTTTCATTTCTTTATTCAAAGGTCAGATGGCTATAAGAGACTGGCTTCATCTCTTGGTTTTCTATTTGATCACATATGTTTATGTCTCCATTTTCAGCAAATATCATTCTGTTTTGATAACTGTGAACTTGTAATATAGCCTGAAGTATGGTAGGGTGATGCCTCCTGCTTTGATTTTATTACTGAGAATTGCCAAGGCTGTATAGAGTTTTGTCTGGTTCCATATGAAATGAAGAATTATTTTTTCCAAATTGTTAAAGTATGATGTTGGTATTTTAATGGAAATTTCATTGAATCTGTAGGTTGATTTGGGAAGTATGAACATTTTAACAATGTTGATTCTTCCCAGCCAGGAGCATGGTATGCTCTTCCATTTTTTAATGTCTTCTGCTATTTGTATTCTTGGGGTTTCACAATTGTATTTGTAGAGATCCTTCATATAGTCAGCAAAATGTGAATTTGACTTCCTGTGCCCCAATTTGGGTTCCCTTTATGTCCTTCTCTGATTGTATTGCATAGAACTTCTAGCACTATGTTGTATAGTAGTGATAATACAGGACATCCATGTGTGGTTCCAATTTTAAGTGGAAAAGATTTCAGTTTTATACCATTCAGTATGAGGTTAGCAGTGGGTTTGTCATAGATGGCTTCAGTAAGCTTAAGAAATGTACCACCTATGCCTCTTTTCTATTTTTCAGAATGTTCCAGAGGCTTATGAGAATGTATATTCCTTAACTTTGGTATGGTGTATTCTGTATATGTTTATTAATCCCATGTGTTTTAGGGTCACATTTAAGTGCCTTATATCTTTGCTTAGTTTCTAATTAGAGAATCTGTCCTCTTCTATTAGAGGGATGTTAACATCCCCAGCTATTATGGTGTTATGGGATATCATATTGCTTAGACCAATCAAGGTCTGTTTCATAGATATGGAAGATTTAAGTTGGTTTCATAATTATTTAGAATTGTAATGTCCTCTTGTTGTATTGTTCCCTTGACAAGCATGAAGTGACCATCTTTGTCTTTCTTAACTTCAGTTGTTTAAATCCACTTATGTCTGAAAATAAGAATGTGACCCCTCCTTTCTTCTGACCTCCATTTGCCTGAAATATTGTTTTTCATCCTTTCACCCTGAGTCTTGATTTGTCCTTCAGGGTCAGGTAAGTTTCCTGTAGGGAGCATATAGATGACTTGTGCTTTTTTTTTTTTTTTTTTTTTTTTTTTTTTATCAAATCAGCCAGCCTGTGCCTCTTCAGAGAAGAATTCAAGCCATTAACATTTATCAAGAGAATTAATAAGTGTGATATAGTTATATTCATCTTATTTTGTGAGATTCTGTTGCTTAATTTTATCCTCTTCACCTTGTAGAAACTAGATTTGGTCCATTAGTTTCTGGGTGTTTATTTTGCTGGTCCTTAATTGTGATGGTCAGTGTGCCAAATAGGTGTCAGTATTTCATGTGGAGCTGGCCTTGATGTGGCAAATTTCCTCAGTGTTTGCACACTGGCAAAAGACTTGATTTTTCCATTGATTTTTAAAAGCTTAGTTTAGCAGGATACAGAATTCGTGGCTCACAATTGTTTTGATTATGAAGGTTAAAGGTAGATGACTATTCTCTTCTGGCTTGGAATTTTTCAGTTGAGAAGTCTGCTATCACCCTGATGGATCTGCCCCTGTCGGTCAGTTGGGTCTTACTCCTGGCTGCCTACAGAATTTTCTCTTTGGACAAGTTTATTACAATGTATCCTAGAAATGTTGTATAAGTGATGAGAGGTATGGGTTCACTTTCAGTCTTCTGCATGTGGCCAACCAGTTCTCCCAGCTCCATTTATTAATAAGGATTATTTTCTCTAGTGCATTCTTTTGTTTGGTTTATCAAAGATCAAATGGTGATGTGTAGCTGAGGTCATCTCTAGGTTATCTATTCTTTTCCATAGATCTATATCTCTATTTTTGTGCCAGTACTATGCTGTTTTGATCACTATAGACTTCTGGTATAACTTTAAGTCTAGTAATGTGATGCCTCCAGATTTGTTTTTATTACTTAAAATTGTATTGGATATTCAGGTTTTTTTTCTGGTTCCATATGAAATGAAGTACTATTTCTTCAAGTTTTTCAAAATGTGATGTTGGTGCTTTGATGAGGATTTCATTAAACCGCTAGATTGATTTGAATGTATGGGCATTTTAACATTATTGATTCTTTTTAGCCACAAGCATGGTATGTTCTTCTTTTTGTTAACTTTTTGTGCTATTTATTTTTTCAGGGTTTCATAGTTTTATTTATAGAGATACTTCATATTCTTTGTTAGATATATTCCTAGGTATTTGTTTGTTTTTTACAGCTACTGGAAAAGGTATTATGTCTTTGATTTGAATCTCAACTTGACTGTTTCTGGCCTATATGAAGGCTACTCATCTGTGGACATTGCCTTTGTATCCCAACACCTTACTATGTTTCTTGGTCACTTCTAAGAGCTTTGTAGCTGAGTTCCTGGGATTTTCCAGGTATACAATCATGTTACCTATAAAGAATGAGAGTTTGACCTCCATTGTCCCCATTTGAATACCCTTGATCTCTCTCTCTTATCTGATTTTAATGGCTAGGGCTTCTAGCACTATGTTGAATAGCAGTGGTAATAGTGGCATCCTTTTCTAGTTTCAGTTCTAAGTGGAAATGCTTTCAGTTTTACTCTATCAGTATGATATTGGCTATGGGTTTGTTGTATCAATCAGTTTAAGAAATCTCCTGCCTATGCCTATTTTCTTAAGTGTTCTTGTAAGAAAATGATGCTGAATTTTGTCAAAAGCCTTTTCTGCATCCATTGAGAGAATTATAAGGTCTTTGTTTTTAATTTTATTTATGTGGTTAATTATATTTATGGATTTATGTATTTTTAACCAACCTTACATCTTTGGGATAAAACCACTTGATCATGATGTATAATTTTTAGTTGTGAAGGGACATCTTCATCCTTTCAAATGCACATTTTGGCTTGTGATTATCTTTCAAAAAGTTTTGTAGAGCAATTTTTGTGAAACCATGGATAAGGTTTCATAATGCACCACATACAGCTCAAAATATTAATTATTTGGGAAGGATGTGGCTAATGGATGCACAGCATGTTGAAGGTTTGAGAAGTTTTATTCTGGTTATTTTAGTCTTGAAAATGAGCCATGTGGGTGACCTAAGACCTAAGTTAATATTGAGCTGGAAGCTGTGGTGAATGTTAGTCCATCTAAACCTATGCATAAATTAGCAGCAAGGGTTTATGTTACTATTCCAACAATATTGCACAATAGTTAAACACGTTAGAAATAAATTTCATGTTAAATGTATAGTAATATGCTAATCTAAATGCTTTATATTTAACCTAAAGTATTTTCCTTATTACCACACAGAAACAACAGGAAAAAAATCCTAAACGATTTCTTAGATCAAAAAAGGGTAAATACTTTTCTAGAAGAAACTATAAAAATTATTCTGATTAATTGTGTTTTATTTATTTATATATTTCATGGCTGAAATCTTGTCTCTAACTGAAATAATAATTTGCTTCTGAGATTGATAAGGATTTACTTTCTGACCTTGAACCTTGAAGGATGCAATAGCTAGATTATTTCCCTGATTTTCAAAATGAGATGCAGTTAGAGTTGGACACTTAACTCTCTGGAAAAAACACAGAAATAAGATATTTTCAGTATAAGAAGAGCAAAGATAATGGATAATAGGATTATTATGTAGCCTTTAAAAAAGATGGAGATTTTACCTCTTTCATGTTCACATGGATGGAGCTGGAACATATTCTTCTTAGCAAAGTATGTCAAGAATGGAAGAAAAAGTATCCAATGTCCTCAGCCCTACTATGAAACCAAGTTATAGCTTTCATATGAAATCTATAACTCAATTATAGCCCAAGAAAATGGGGAAAGGGGTGGGGAGTGGAGAGGGGAGGATGGGTGGAGGGAGTTTAATTGGTGGGACCACACCTACGGTGCATCTTACAATGGTATATGTGAAATTTAATAAATGTAGAATATAAATGTCTTAACACAATAACTAAGAAAATGCCATGAAGGCTATGTTAACCAGTTTGATGAAAATGTTTCAAATTGTATATAAAAACACCACATTATACCCATGATTGCATTAATGTACACAGCTACGATTTAATAAAAAATAGAATAAAATAAAAAATAAAAACAAACAAACAAACAAAAAAGAAATAGTTGGAAAGGGGAATTAAACAGTTATTTCACACCAGCACAGTACTAGACCTCAGTGGAATCCTCTTGATTTTTAAAAGGTCATTTTAGGACAAATGAAAGGCAAACCTGCACCAAAGAGGGTGAACTTATGGAGCTCATTACTCCAATAAGTGAATGGATTGGGAAGCATAAACAATCTAAAAAGACACTTAATAACTCAATGACAAATCTAGAATAAATAAGTTTTTAAAAAATCATGTTTCTTACATCTATTTGGTGTTCCTGTGATAGTGTGTTTTATTGTATATCAGATCACTTATACTTATTGTGATTATTGATGGAATTGGATACATTTTTACCATCTTATTTAAGGCTTATATGTGTCTTACTTTTTATATACTTCAAATTTTCTTTTCTTTTTTCTTTCTTTTGAATTGATGAGATTAAAAAAATCCATTTTGTTCTTTCAAATTATTTGGAAATTGCTTACTCTCATTCTGTATTAGCGATTCACCTTAAAATTTCTTCATGCATATTTATCAAATTCCGAACATGATGTCTTTAACTCCCCACTAAGTAATATGAAGGTCTTCCAACTATTGTGTTCCCATCACTCCCTCTAACCGTACATACCATTGTTGTCCAATATTTGAGTTATTATTAATATCCATAGTTAGTGATTGTTAGGTATTGATAATATTTTATCACTGAAGGTGCTAGATAAATACCTTATTCTCAGTAACATATTTTTAATTTGTATATAAATATTATAATTTTATAATAAATGACAAGTAATTGGGGCTGCAGGCTATGATATCTGAATAGATGGTGCCACTGGATGGACTCCACAATTGGGCAAGGCCTTAGTTTGTACTCAATAGTTGGGTGAAGCTTTGTGCTGGGCTCTGTGATTAGGAAGGTGCTCCTTGTTGTGATCCACAGTTTTGTGGGGTCACTGGTTTCTCTGAGTGGATGAGTAAGGTTGCTGGCCAGGATTCATGGTTAGACTAGATGACAAGGTATCTCCTGAAGTTGCACTAGGTTGATGGCTAGGCTCTGTGACAAGGTGGGGCTGCCTCCTACTCTCCATAGCTAGACCGGATGACTGGCTAGGGACCCAAGCCAAGAAGAACTCCTGACATTGCTCCCTGGGCAGATGAGACCACTGGCTTGTCTCTATATGTGGGCAGAGACTCTTGATAGGCCATTAGTTGGGTGAGACCTCTTAGCAGGGACACAGTACCACTGCCAAGATTCAAGCACTGGTTTCTGTGAGTCCTTCCTCCCTTTATTCCTAGCTGATGCCAGATGGTCTAGCTAGCCCTGCTCATTTTCCTGGTGTTCCCTATGGGGTGAGAATGAGTTCCCTTGGAAATGCTCCAGAGTGCAGGGGAAGCAGGATATCTTGAACTTTCTTTTCCCCACTGCAGAAACCATAAGTACAGAGAATCCCTCTTGGTGTGGTATCTTATGGCCTGGGGGTTCAATGCAGTCCATGTGAAACTACACTTCTTAAGCTTCTAATGAAGCTTTTATTGATTTCTGAGCATCTTCTGCCTCATCTCTGAGTGCTAGTATTTTTACAGAGGCATTCTTGGCTATGTATAGTTTCTAGTTAGTATTTTTGTGAGGAGACTGGAACTGAGGACTTCCTATTTTTCCATTATGCCAATGTCCTCCTCACTATGTTTTCTTGAACTCAATCTTTAGGGCTAATTAGCTCTCTTATTGAAAAATATTTTCTACAATTTGCTTTTGTGAAAGTTTGTTAGTGGTATATAAAATTTTTGTTTGAGATTTTGCTCTCATTATTAAAAGAGAGTTTTGACACCTACACAGTTCTAAATTAATCTATTTTCCCCAGTACGTTGAAGATATTATAACTTTATTCTTGAGGTTATTGTTACCATGGACAATCTTTTTCTCTGTATAAATGCCTTTTCAAGTCATCCATCTCCTCTCTGTGGCTACATTTAAGATCTTTTCTCTGTCATTGATATTACAGTTTCACCACAACATGTCTTTAAATGTGCTTAGGATACATTGTCCTTCCTGAAGTAGAGGACATAAGTTTTTCATTAATTCTGGAATCTTCTCAGTCATTGTCTCTTTGAATATTGCTTTCACCGTTTCTTCATGCTCTCTTTCTAGAACTTCTATTAGACATACATCATGCTTTTCCATTATATCTTTTATATATTTTAATTTCTATTTAATGCTATCCATATTTTATCTATCTTAATTTTATTCTGAGTATTTGTTTCTGCTTAATTTTCCAGTTCACTTAAACTTTAGCATTATCTAATCTTCCACTGAATTTTTAATTTCAATCACAATTTTAGTTCTAGATATTCTTTATTCTTCCATTTTATATTTGCCTGTTTTAGCCTTTATTATAAAATTTTAATATCTAAAGTCTTTGAGAGATGAAATATGTATTTTCTTGTTTCTATTAATCCTATGTATGGTTTTGCTCTGGCATAATTTATTTTGCATAAATGCTGAGGGCCTGCGGTTATTGATGCCTTCCTCTAGAGGGGATTTGTGTTTGTTTCTTCTGACTACAAAGAATTGTTACCAATCTGAAACCTCTTTAATTTAACTTCTTGTTTTGGAGTTTCTTGGGGATGGCATAAATATAACCCCCAGACATAACTGAGGGTAGACCTATTGCTACTAACCTCGGGAGAGATTATTTATCTTCACCTACAGCTGCAGAAGAAAGAAGAAGTTTTTCTCATGGACTCCCTTTACCATTAGGCAGATTTTTTTTTCTAGTGTTCAATAATAGTGTGATTTTTCACAGGGTTCCAGAAATGATTTCAATTTAGGTGCCCAACTTTCTCTTCTTCTAACACAAGGCCTAATATCATTACCTAGGGCATATACTATCCTCCAAATCCAGGTTCTGGTATCTGTATAGGTTTTTATTTTTGCTTACTACTCTGGTTTTTCCCTCTGTTTATCACTCTCTATTTCTTGATTTCTACTTTTGTTTGACTGTCTCTGCCCTTTCTCCTTAGGGTTTTCTTTAGTTCTCATAAACTCAGCCATGCATTTAAAACTATAATTGTTGCAGTTTATCTACAATGTAGGTATTTTAAAGGAGAAGACTTTTTAGATTATTTACTCTGCTATACTGATCAAAATAGAGCCTGTTCTTGTGCATATTGTGTGTATTTGCTATTCAGTAAATACTTAATGAATAAAAGTATGATGTCAGAGAAAATGAGAAATTTTCTCCTAAAATTGTCCTTTCAGCCATCTATCAGAATTCTGCAATGGATGTATCCAGGGTAGAAATTCTTTTATTTTTTAGTACTTTCATCTAGAATACTTATTTTTGTGTGTCTACATATTCCCGTATCTATAGGTTTAGTAAAGAAATGTATACTGTTTTAAAGTACTTATCAGGGTGTGGGGTTCTTTGAAGTAGAATGAGAATGGAAGGGAAAAAACTCACTCCTTAATTTTAAAATATGATTTCGTTTAAATATATAACTTTTTATTCATTTTATGTTCTTTTAATTCTAGAAGAAAAGAAATCAGATAAATGGAAACTCCTGTCAGTAACTAGAAACAAATCCTGAGAAATTAAACCAATGAAAATTAGAATCACCTATGTAAATTTTTCAGTGACAGTGGAAACAGGGCAGATTTTCTCCATAAAGCCTGAGCTATGCTTGGTAACAGGCACTGTGCTGTATAACTATTTTTGTGGGGGAGAGGCTTTATTTTATTGTTGATTTTGAGATTGCATGAAAGTTCTCTTCCCTCTATGAAACTTGTAAGAAAGAAAAATGTGGTTTCTTACTGATATCTGTTTAGGACTGAGGAGGCATTCACAGATCGACTTGAGTGTTCTGTTAAACATAAAAATTTTACCTCTTTCATGTTTACATGGATGGAGCTGGAACATATTCTCCTTAGCAAAGTATCCCAGGAATGGAAGAAAAAGTACCCAATGTACTCAGCCCTCCTATGAAGGTAAACTATAGCTTTCACATGAAGGCTATAACCCAACTATACCACAAGACTATGCGGAAAGGACCAAGGAAGGGGAAGGGAGGGGGGAGGTTTGGGTGGAGGGAAGGTAATGGGTCGGACCACATCTATGGTGCATATTTTTATCTATAATAAAAAAAAAAAAATCAAAAAAAAATCAAAAAAAATAAAATAAAATAAAGTGCTTATATAATTTCAATTCTTTCAGAAAAAAAGAGGTCTCTGCCCAAGAAAATCTGTAAGGAAGAGAAAGGACCAAAGTAATCAGCAAGAGATTCCTTCTACACAGAATTTGTTCTAAAACAGTGGTTCTCAACTTTCCTAATGCCGTGAGCCTTTAATACAGTTCCTGTGGATCAAGATCCACAGGTTAAGAACTGCTACTCTAAAAGAATTGGATAGAGGCTTGGTGCCGATAGCACAGTGATTACAGCGCCAGCCACATACACTTAAGTTGGCGGGTTCGAATCCAGCCCAGGCCAGCTAAAACAACAATGGCAACTGTAACAAAAAATAGCCCAGCGGGTGCCTACAGTCCCAGTCACTTGGGAGGGTGAGGCAAGAGAATCTCTTAAGTCCAAGAGTTTGAGGTTGCTGTGATGCCATGGCACTCTACTGAGAGTGACATAGTGGGACTCTGTCTCAAAAAAAAAAAAAAAAAAAAAAAAAAAAAAAAAAGAGGATGGAAAAAGTCAACTGCTGTGATGAACAATATATTACATATTAGCTCTTTATTTAATTATCAGGGATGTGACAGAAAGTAAGCAATAAATGGCATTCCTAATTCTCTCCTTATAAATACATTCATTTTAAAGATTCTCCTACTTGTTTTAAGCTATTCTTTAGCATAACTATATGTGACTTTCCCAATGTCATTTTATTTCCATGTATATGGAAAAACATATGTTATATTGGAACTAAAAACAATACAGCCAGTGGTTTTACTTATGGCTGCATACAGAATTCACTTGGGAAAACTGGGGTGGGGATGGGAGTGGGGGGGAGAAACCCAAACACTAAAGTTCAGGCACCAACCTAGAAGAATTAAAACAAAATCACTGACTGTGGTGCCCAGGCACCAGTATTTTTAAAACAACACAAGTCCTTTTGAGCAGCTGCAGTCTAAAACTGCTAATACTGATAAATACTACATGCAGTGCTGACAGTCAGTCAGTAACTTCTTTAGATTTTCTAATATGCTCTCAGTGAACTGTTAAATCAGCATTAGAAGCATGGTACACACAGTAGATGAGTGATTACCACCAGTAATTCTGAGTCAGGATCCACTTTAAAAGTTCTGACTGCCAATTAACTGTATGCTTCAAATGGGTGAATTTTATAATATGTAAACTATATCTCAATGAAGTTGTTTATTTAAAGAATTTCTCACTGGTTCCTCTGACTGTTAGTTTTCTTGAGGTTGGGCAGTAACAAAGAGGTTACTTTACTGCTTGCTAAACTGGAATTCATAGTACCATAAAATAACTAATTCTATACTCTGCTTACTAGGGAGCTTATAAAAATTTCAATAGCTAGGCCACCTAACCTAGAATTTAGTCCTCTAGAATTATTGAGTATAAATTTTGGGGTATAGGGCCTAAAATATGTACTTTTTTTAGTTTCTCAGTTGAGTTTACATCATTAAAGAAACATTTTTTGACTCCATCTACAATCAACCTGGTTACACAGGTTCCAGATAAAATTCTAGCAAAGTATTTCACATAGGATAGATAATTCTACCCTTTGGAAACATCCTGTCCCTGTATCTTCCAAAATTGCTCAAATACCTGGTAAGGTGGAGAGGTGCCAATATCCTCACACAATGGCTTCCCCTGCACACACATCCTGGGAGATATACGAGGGGAAAACACTTACCTTCTGAGAGTCTTTCCTTCCAGCCTTGGGCTGCTGAAGTGAAGAACTCATTGTTAAGAGCTGAGCCATTTAACTTCATCAAACCATCTGGACCAACCTGAGTCAAAGAATAAGCCAAGGAAAGCTTACAAAGAAAAAGGTATTCTGTGGTACTTGGCTTTCCTTTAATTTTAGAAAAAAATGTGTGTACATTTAATTTTATAGACATAGGAGCATCTCATAAGATGCTGCTTATTTTGGACACTTCTGCTTTTAATGTATTATCACTGTGTTCTAAAACATTCTTTTCCTTTACTTCTCTTTTCTTCTTTCTCTCCTTTCAACTCTATTCCCTAATAATTAAATTGCTCACAGAACTAGACATAAAGTTATTTCTTCCTAATAGCAATTTACTATTTATTTTCTGTCGGACCAAGTTATATACACTACTCTGCATCTTAATTTATTCACAGAATATACTGGAGAAGTCTCTTCAAGTCATCTGGCATAGATAGCTGCAGCCCCTTTATAATGGCTGCATATTTCTGCACTATATGAAGGTACCACAATTAATTTACCAGTTCCCTAACAATAGCCATATTCTTTGTTTCAATGTTTTCCCATAATTGAAAAGGCTGTCAACAAAGAATCCGGAAGAGCTGAATATACTAGTGCTGGGATTTCTAAGGGGATACAATACAATAAGAACTGTCATAGCTGGCCACTTCCCTATGTTGACCACCTCCTGAAGTTGACCTAATTTTCATACACCAGACGTGCACCACACATACATCAGTACAGTAGGCCTAGTTCCTTATGTTGATCATCTCTGTACACCGACCAGTTTATTATAGTTCCTTGGGTTGGTCAACTTACAAAGGTTCTACTGTATTTGCAGAACAAAGAATATTTGTATATAGACCAGATATTGTCAGAGTCCTCTCATAAAGGCTAAAACAAATGAGATATCTCTATAGGAATATACTTGCATATTCTTTTTTCTACCAACAAGAGATGTTAACATGCTGTTTAATTTTTGTCAATCGATTGGGTTTAAAACTGAAATTTTCTTGACTACTGGAGTATTTATGCATATTTTTGTATGTTTATTGACTATTTAGATTTGCTATCTTGTGAATTGCCACTTCATGTAATTTTCTCATTTTCTGAAAAAATGGATGGGAAAACTTAATAAGATCATAAATCTCTCCAACATTAATATCTACTTTTCTATCAGAAACCCAAGAGAAAATTTTCATGAAATGAATAAAATTATCTTAAAATTTATATGACAGGGAAAAAAAAAAAAAAGGGCTGGGCATGGTGGCTCACACATGTAATCCTAGCACTCTGGGAGGCCAAGGCAGGTAAAGAGCCTGAGTTCAAGAGTTGGAGACCAGCCTGAACAACAGTGAGACTCTGTCTGCCTCTACTAAAAATAGAAAAACTAGCCAGGTGTTGTGGTGGGCACCTGCATTCCCAGCTACTTGGGAGACTGAGGCAATGCCATGGCACTCTACCCAGGGCAACAGAGTAAGAATGTCTCAAAACAAAATAAAATAAAAAAAAAGGATGGTGCCTGTGGCTGAAGGAGTAGGGTGCTGGCCCCATATAGCAGAGGTGGCAGGTTCAAACCCGGCCCTGGCCAAAAGACACTGCCAAAAAAAGGAAAGAAAAAATATATTAAAAATAAGAAAAACTGAGAGGGGTAAATTGACTTTGCAATTATTATACATAGCAAACAAAGTCACTGCAATAAAAACTCCATTACTACTGGCATTAGAGTGAACAAAGAAATGAGTGGAGTACCTATAAGCATACACTATACAGACATACCGAACATATAACAAAGATGGCATTCCAAATAGTGAGAAAATGATGATTACATAAATGATACACGACAGTGCTGCAACAATTGACTATCTACTGGGTAGAAAATAAAGTTGAGCCCTACATTCAGATAACATGCACTAGATGAAAAAAAACCCAATGTAAATTTTAAGTAAACAACAATTTTTTAAGGAAAACTGGAAACTTTTGGGGCATCCTGGGGATTGAGAAACTCTTTTTAATCCATTTTATTTTCCAAACCTATCTAGGTCAATATTATTTCCCGCTATTTGACTCTATAGCAGAAATTGGCATTTTTTCTATAGAAGCTAGACTATAAACGCACATAGCTTGTGTTTCAACCCTGTTGAGTTCAACTCTATTCAACTCTGCCAGTGTAAACAAAAAGTAGCTATGGATATGTGTAAACTAACAGGAGTGGCTGTATGCCAATAAAATGTTACTTACAAAAAGAAGCATGGGCTGGAAACTGCCAGCAGGCTGTGGTTTGCTGACTGGTGATTCGCAT
This sequence comes from Loris lydekkerianus, assembly GCA_963574355.1. NCBI lineage: Eukaryota > Metazoa > Chordata > Mammalia > Primates > Lorisidae > Loris > Loris lydekkerianus. Next base: position 17,436 of record CAUYPK010132534.1, read on the forward strand.
TTTAGAGTAGGTAGAAAGATAAGAGGCTGCCCAATGAGAGCAGTTCATCCAACATCTATTCCAACATTCAAATAATAAGCAAGGTACTGTACTGCAAATCAATCCATTTTACTGTGCAATCCTCCAACAATTAACCTGTTATTTTTAACTCCAAATCTGCTTTCTGGCCAAAGAAGTATACTTCTCTTTTGAAAAATATTAGAAGAGGTATTCTAAATCAAACCTCTTCTGTCCTTCTTTGGTCTAAATATTTTTCTAATGTTAATTGCTGTATCCACCATTCAATGAAGTACAGGTTCTAACTTTTCATCCTAGTGACAATCAGAGTTCTTCACCCTTTTCTTTTCATCTGACAGTGAAGCTGTATTTCATTGTCATATATGTAAGAGCAACATTGCTCAGATTACTGTGTGCTCCAACAGTATTATTAAGTGAAAAAGACTAGCTTTTAAGAGTATCCCACAGAACTGCACTCTATGGGAAGTTAAAGTAGAAAATCTCTAAGGTCCTTTTAATTCTGAAATTGCATGTAGTAATCCTGCAGACTAAGAAAGCTTGATAAGGGCCATCAGTCAAAAGACAGTTCTAAAGAACTAGCACTAGAGTTCCATAAATAGGCCCTTATCACTTAGGTCTAGTACTCTAGCTAGCTAGGCTACTAAAAACAGTCTAATAACCCCAAGTCTTTTTAAAAAAAGATGAGAGCAAATCCTTAATGAGGTTCTCCAAAAACTATGCTGAAACTTTGGTCTCCCAACTTGTTCTCATGAAGAACCACGTATTCCCAAAGCTGCTAGCTCTCCAAGAAGAGCAAAGATAGGGAAAATAGTCACTGGGAAGAACCAGTGTTACTTCTTTATCCTTATTACTCATTTATTTAGACTATTTGGATAATGAACTGTGACCTGTTTTGACATGTTCTGATTAATAGCACTATGAAATTGACATCAATGGTAGTCTAGCAGAATGATGATTTTCAGAATTGAAAGATTTAGTTTTAACTTTATAGTCAATTGATTTCTGTAGCTTACTCTCTGTATTCTTCTATTATACACTAAGGCAAACACCTCCCTCTCAAGGTTTTATAATGATTTTTAAAAGATGGAATTGGGGGGACCTATCACATTACTTACAACATAGTGTTTAGAAACAATGAATTTTTAAAAACTTCACAAGTACAGAAACCTTAAAAAATCATGATTCTATCTTCTTTTTACAAAGGAGGAAATAGAAGATCAGAAAGGGAAATAACTTGCAGTCACTCTTTATTTGATCAAAGTCTAAGTAAATCTCAGACCTTTACCTTCTTCCTGACCAAGCTAAATCTCTGATCACTGCCTTGATTCTTCTAAAACTTTAGTATTACTTCTTGCTACCCTCTCTTTTTTCTTGCAGGAAGGTTTTTTTCTGTCACTCAGAGGTGTCATTATATCTAATTCCAACCTCAAACTCTGCCTCAAGTGATCTCTTGTCTCAGCCTCCCAAGTGGTAGGGATTACAGGCTTGAGACACTGCACCCAGGTAATTTTTCTATTTTTTTCATAGAGACAGGGTTTCACTCTTGCTGAGACTGTTATTAAACTCCTGGCCTCAAACAATCGTCTTGCTTTGGCTTCCTAAAGTGCTAGGATTACAAGTGTGATCCACTGTGCCTAAACTACTTTTTTGTTTTTAACTAAAACTTATATTGGGTTTTAAATTCTTTACTAAGAAAATAATGTTTCTTTTAGAAAAAAATTAACAGAAGGATAAAAATAAAAACATTCTTAATTCCTCAACTGTTATTCCATGTTGTATGTCCTTCCATATGTATCCCATGTTTCTGGCTTATTTCTGACCATTTCCCACTCCAGTGATACACTGGCCAGCATCCTGCTGACACTAAACAAACACAATTCTTCCTCATGAACTGTATTCTACGAATGCCTACATCCTAATGGGGTTGTCATCAAATTTATCACATAATCTTGACATTCTGTTAAGAGTTTTTTTTCCCAAGTCTTACAAAGCCTGTCTATTAAACCACTTACATTATATTCTTATTTCTTGCTTAGCACCATTAATACCGCTTATAGATATACATAAAAAGTTACTTAAAAAATCTTAAGGAGTTCTAAAGCAAGCCCCAGAAGGGTCAGAAAATTGCTTAAGCTTAAGATGAGGCGCACCTGTCGATCCACCTCTGGTAGTAGTAAAAGTAGTCGTTGTTGGCAATCTCCAGGAAGGACTGAAAAGGTGTGTTTGTTAATCAGCGCTCGAAGATTTGTATTAACCAGAATGGAGTCTGGTGTTTCAACATCAATGTCAGCACATTTAGTCCTTTTCATTTGCCCTACAAAAATATGGAGAAGAATCATTAGGGCCTCCCTTACAGTCCTGTTTCTACCTAAATTATAGCTTTCTGTGCCGTAAAAAAAAACACAGAAGTTTAAATAGCACACTTTGAAGTACACTTAAGGATCTTAGAAATTTCTCCCAAGACTAACAAAACAAGTTTCATTCATTCACAAAGGACAGAAACAGAACAAGGTCTGTAAAAATGGACCTTCTGCCATACTAAAATTGCACTGTATGTTTAATTCATTCCCCAAAAGAAACTGAGGAAGGTTCTGATAAATGACACACACAGAGAATGTTTAAAAGAGTTAAAAACGCAAATCTGCTAATCATACTGATCCCTTTTTTATCTTTCCGTAAGAACCTCTTTGCATTCACTAATTTGCATTAGTTAAAAATGTTACCAATGAGTGGCTTAACACTTTTAGGAAATCTGACCCACCACCAGAAGTTTATCATCTTTCCGAAAATTTGAAAATATTTCAAATTGTATATAAAAAAAACTGACAGATTTGAGCAAACAAAGAGTTAAAATGTAAATGAAAATAAATATAGCCATATGACTAACATGGAAAAAATATTTGTAAGACATGACAATTACTATCCTTCATATGAAAAGTACATTTATAAATCAATAAGAGACAAATACCAAGAGAAAAATGAACAAAGGAAATTAATGGGTAATTAATTCTTAGCCCACTAACCATAAGCAGGTGCTAAGATAATATTTTTAAAATGCTAATTCAGGATCAGTGCCTGTAGCTCAGTGTTAGGGTGCCGGCCACATACACTGAGGCTGGTGAGTTCAAATCTAGCCCGGGCTTGTTAAACAAAAATAACTGCAACAAGAAGGAAAACAAACAAACAAACAAAAAAATAGCCAGGCATCGTGGTGGGCGCCTGTGGTCCCAGCTACTTGGGAGGCTGAGGCAAGAGAATTGCTTAAGCCTAAGAGTTTGAGGTTGCTGTGAGCTGTGATGCCACAGCACTCTACTGAGGGCGACATAGCGAGACTCTGTCTCAATAAATAAATGAATAAATAAATAAATCTAATTCAACCAATAGTCAAAAATTATTGAGATGTGAATATATATATATATATATACATATATATAAAATCACATTACAACAAAGATATTTGTACCAGAATGTTTATTGCAACCCAAATGGATTGCAGCCCCACAGTGACAAACCCACAAATGGATTAATAAATTGTGGTATATGTACACCATGGAATATTATGCAGCCTTAAAGAAAGATGGAGACTTTACCTCTTTCATGTTCACATGGAGATGGAACATATTCTTCTTAGCAAAGTATCTCAAGAATGGAAGAAAAAGTATCCAATGTACTCAGCCCTTCTATGGAACTAATTTATAGCTTTCATATGAAAGCCATAACCCAATTATAACCTAAGAATATGGGCAAAAGGGAAAGGGAGGGTAGGGTAGGAGGGAGGATGGGTGGAGAGTGGGTAATTGGTGGGACCACACCTACAGTGCATCTTACAAGGGTACATGCAAAACTTACTAAATGTAGAATATAAATGTCTTAACATTTATATTATAACATTATTATAACATCTAAGAAAATGCCAGGAAGGCTGTTTCATCAGTTTAATGAGAATATTTCAAATTGTATATAAAATCAGTGCACAGTGCCCCATGATTGCCATTAAGGTACACAGCTAAGATTTAATAATAATAAAGAAAAATAAAGTAAAAAAAATTATTTTTTGCCATCAAAATGGCAAATATTGCAATATAGTGATGGGAATTTGGAGGGAAAAAGCAAAAAGCACTCTCAAATACTCCTGGTGGAGCTGAAATCAATATTATCTTACAGAAGAAAATTTAACAGTACCTAGCAAAATTCAAGATGCAGAAATTCTACATTTAGAATTACATAAAGCTACAGAATCCTTGTCGTAGGTACTCTCTGGGTACTGGCCAAAACACAAACAAATGTAATTCCTTTTAGAAGAAAGGATTTCCCTCAAGTTAGGCCCACAGGATTTCTACGAATTAAAATCCAGCACTACCTCACAAAGATTACTCAAAATTAGAAACCAGAAATAAAAGATTTAGACCAAGAAGTACTGAAGCTACCATATTTTTAGAATACATAACAGCAAGGTATAAAATGTTTAAAGAAATAATGAAGGTAATTACAAAGATTAGGACAAAACAATCAGGAATGTATAGACCTTAAAGAAATAAATGGGGCTGGGTACAGTGGCTCACGCCTATAATCCCAGCACTCTAGAAGGCCAAGGTGGGAGAACCTCTTGAGTTCAGGAGTTTGAGACCAGCTCTGAACAGGATCAAGACCCCATTTCTACTAATAGAAAAAAATTAAGGAGGCTGAGACAGGAGGATTTAAGCCCAGGAATTTGAGGTTGCAGTGAGTTATGATGATGCCATTGCACTCAATCCTGGGTGACAGAGTAAGACATCATTGCAAAAGAAAAAGAAAAAAAAAAAAACAAAAAACACTTCTAGAAGAGTTGAATAAAAATTGTTGAAATCAGATACTATGAATGGATTAAACAATAATTTATACAATGTTAAAGAGGTAGTTATAACTTAGAGTATATAGTCAAAAAAATTACCCAAAATATCAGAGAGAGAGAGAAAATATTTTGAGAGGTTCAACAAAGACATGAGAGATGGAATAAGATGGTCTAATACCCGAAGGAGGTCAAGAATGAGAAAATTAAAAGAAAAGAAAAAGGGTAATAGTCAAAGAATTGACAGTTATACATTTACCAAAACTTAGGAAAACCACAAACCTAAAGATTTGGAAGTGTAACATATTCCAAGTAGGATAAAAAGAAATCCATGCTTATACCTAGCTTAGGAAAGATGTTTATCAAAGACAAAGAGAACAGCTTGCAAACATCCACAAGGAAGGGAAAGATTAAAGAAAAAGAACAAGAGACTAGTAAACTTCTTAACAAATCAAGTTAGAAAGTAGATAATGTTGGCAGAAAATAACCATCAACTATAAAGGTATTTCCATCAAACTATTCTTTTTTTTTTTTTTTCCTTTTGAGACAGAGTCTCACTTTGTTACCCTTGGTAGAGTACCCTGGCATCATAGCTCACAGCAACCTCACACTCTTGGGCTCAAGCAATTCTCTTGCCTCGGCCTCCTGAATAGCTAGGACTACAGGTGCCCACAATAATGCCCGGCTATTTTTAGAGAAGGGGCCTTGCTCTTCCTCAGGCTGGTCTCAAACTTGTAAGCTCAGGCAATCTACCCACCTTAATCTCCCAGAGTGTTAGGATTATAGGTGTTAGCCACCATGCCTGGCCTACACCAAACTATTCTTCAAGAATGAATGTCAAACACCCAAGTCTTAGACATTAGAAAAATAAATAAAAACTGAGAGCATTTACTACTATGAAACCGGCTTTAAATAAGTTCTTAAAAAAAAATTGTACTTCAGGAAGGAAAATCTTAGAGAAGGCTGAGTTGAAATACAATAGAGAAAAGTAAAGATATAGATAAATCTACATCAACATAACATTGTTTATGAATCCAAATAAATTAACATACACAGTAAATGTAACGATGCTAGACATGGTGGTTTACGCATATAATTGAAGAATTCTGGAAGGCCAAGGCGGGAGGATCACTTGAGCTGAGGTGGTCAAGGTTACAGTGAGCTATGATCACCAAGTACCACGGCATTCCAGCCACTGTGACAGAGACCTTCTCTCTTGGAAAAAAAAACCCCACAAACCTTAAATTCAGCTAGGTATGTGCACATATGTAGACATACACATAAAGCAAAAGGACACAAAAATGAACAAAGTCATACATCAGGCAAAAACTAACCATAGGAGAGCATGTACAATTATAATATGCCAAAATCAACCAAAAGACACTTTAATTAAAAAGTCTTCTTAATGATTGATAAAGGTACATAAATAATTAAATCCACCAGAATTTAAACATGAAAACACCTAATATAAAATAACTTCAAGGTATTGAAGAACAGGGAGAACTAGACAAGCCAACCATTAGGATGGGATGGGGAACCTGTAGCCTTAAGGCCATGTGTGGTCTTCTAGGTCCTTAAAAGTACCGTATATACTCGAGTATAAAACCCGAACTCGGCACAAATTAAAACTCGGCTTATACTCGAGTATATACGGTAAATCCAAATTTTACAAAACAAATCCTTTTATTTTTATTAATGTTTCTGTTCATCTTTTACACATACATTATTTTTAAAATGAATATATTTAAAATACCAAAGAATAAAACAGTTGCAGTGAAATATTCCTCCCAGAATGACAGGCACAATTAGAATAATTAGTAAGCCACAGGGCTAAATTGACCACTGCTATGCTCATGATTTAGTTCTAACTTCCCTTTACCCCCACCTCCACCTCCAGCCTGACTGGTTCACTGCTGCATGAGGCTGATTGGTGAGAGTTATGATAGTGATTTTCAAACAGGGCTGAGAGAGTATCTTAGGTGTGCTGTGAAAAATGTTAAAGTCCATTAATTGAATTATTTTCATAGGCTGGGCCAGGTGGCTCATGCCTGTAATCTTAGCACTCTGGAAGGCCAAGGCAGGTGGACTGCCTGAGCTCAGGAGTTCAGGCTACAGCCTGAACAAGAGCAAGACCCTCTCTCTAAAAATAGCTGGGCATTTTGGTGATTGCCTATAGTCCCGGTTACTTGGGAGGCTGAAGCAAGAGGATCATCTGAGCCCAAGGGTTTGAGGTTGCTGTGAGCTATGATGCCAAGGTACTCTACCAAGACAAGTGAGACTCTGTTTAAAAAAAAAAAAAAAAAATTATTTTCAAAAGAAGTTCAAAACATAGTAAAAAAATAAATAAATAAATAAAAAAGAATATATATATGTGTGTGTGTGTGTGTGTGTGTGTGTGTGTGTATATATTTAGTAGGTTGGTATTATAACATTTATTAAAGTAATGCTATGGGTTAATAGAAATACCAAAGAACTAAAATGTAAACTATGTAAAATACCAACTAAAACCCAAAAGTGTCTAATGTATTCATTCATTAATGACCTAAAGTCCAAAAATGACCCAATATAATAAGTACTGCAAAACAATTGGCAATTTTCACTTGGAGAGGTGACCAAGGTGTTGGCTGAGGTCTGTTAAACAACAATGACAACTGCAACCAAAAAAAAAAAAAAAAAATAGTTGGGCATTGTGGCAGGCGCCTATAATCCAAGCTACTCTGGAGGCGGAGTTAAGAGAATTGCTTAAGCCTAGGAGTTTGAGGTTGCTGTGAGCTATGGCGTCACAGCACTCTACCGAGGGTGACATAATGAAATTCTGTCTCAAAAAAAAAAACAAAACAAACCCCCCCAAAAAAAACTCTTTGAACTTCAAGAGAAATTAGAAGCTTAAGCTGAAACATAGTTGAGTGTTTATATGCACAATGATGCTAGTTTTTCACATTCTTTTACAGTTAAAAGGCAGGGTTTGTATTCAGGGGGAGGAAAGGTTACGAAAATCAGGAGAAATTTACTACTGACTAAAAGAAGACTAAAGAAAAAAATCTAATGTATATATCCCATGTTCAAATAAAATAAAGCTCAAATTTTGTCTGTAAATTGATGTTCTGATCACACATAATCGTAATCTTAGAATTCTTTGGGGGCTAACACTAAAAACTGCAAGTATATTTTTCTTTTACTCTTTTTTGATCAACATAATTTTTTTTTTTGTAGAGACAGAGTCTCATTTTATGGCCCTCAATAGAGTGCCGTGGCGTCACACAGCTCACAGCAACCTCCAACCCTGGACTTAGGCAATTCTCTTGCCTCAGCCTCCTGAGTAGCTGGAACCACAGGTGTTCACCACAACGCCCAGCTATTTTTTGTTGCAGTTTGGCCAGGGCCGGGTTTGAACCTGCTACCCTTAGCATATGGGGCTGGCACCCTACCCACTGAGCCACAGCCTCCGCCCTTGATCAACATATTATTTAAGTGTTCTGCGGAAGTTTAACTATAAGTTCAAGTGTGCAATGAGATAAAAAAGGTTGAAAAACACTGGTTTATGGGGGCTATCTATGCCACTGTTAAAAGCTTTTGACACTGATGCACTATGTTTCTGTTTGTAGTGAAATTTGTGAATAGTTGCACAGCTTGACATTATTTTTTAATTCTGTCTGCTTAATAGCCCATCATGTCAAAGATGACCAAAAGACCTCTGAACAAAGAAAACAAAATTTTTCTTTCTCTCTTTTTTCTTTTTGCAGTTTTTGGCCGGGGCCAGATTTGAACCCGCCACCTTCAGTTTATGGGGCTGGTGTCCTACTCCTTGAGCCACAGGAGTGGCCTGAAAACAAATTTTTTAAGGAGGATTAGGAACTGCAATATTATCCTGTTTCTGTGAAAGATATGAGTTGCTTGCTTTGTGATACAGCAATATCAACATTTAAGAAATTCAATGTTCATCAGCATTATAACAATCATAATGACTGCAAATATTTTAAATTAGAGGAAGAGGTGTGAAAGGTTGTATTGCAAAAGTTAAAAGATGAAAAAAGCAAAAGCAAAGACAATTCCTTTAAGCAGCAATAAGACCTGGAAATAATGCCACTTGAAGCAACTTATGAACTAGCTTATATGGGCCAGAAGGGATGAACGGGGCATTCAGTGATGTGCTAAAGCTAAAAATGTTCTTATATTGTTCATCATTTACTTCCCTTTTATCTTCTGTTCTTCCTTTCTTACAGTCCCACTATTTAAAACATTGGATGACCTGGATTGGTGGTCCAATTTTCTTACCTTTCTTACTGAATCTTTTTCTCTTTTGACATTTTCTATAATATTTCTTCAACTTTATCCTTCAGTATTTTCAATATAATTTTCAATTTCAGCAGCCATATTATTTCATATCCTGGAACTCTTTATTTTCTTATTAAATAGTCTTCTGTTCTTTCATGGATGCAATTTCTTCTTTTATTCCTTTCTGGGAACATTATAGTTTTTAAAGTTACTTGTTTTAAACTTTGTCCTCCCTGGAGTCTGTTTCCTCTGAGTTTCTATATTTCAGATTCTATCTCTCATGATGAAGGAGTTCTTCAAAAGGGATTCTAGTGATCAAAATTTAAAAAGAGGCACTCGAAAGCCCACTAGAAATTCTGGGTATAAAGTCTACATCTTGTAGACTTGTGGGCTTTATTTACTAAGATGATCTCAGTTGGTTGGGAACCTAGAAATTTACCTGCAAGATTTTTTTCTGAGGCTACTCAATTGTCCTTGATACCAAACTCCTGCTGGACCATGGTGAGAGAAGAAAGGAAAATAGTGGTGAGAAAATATGCCTTACCACTAGCATTCTTGAAATCAGGAAAATCACTATTTCATAGTTGTATTTTACTAGAGTTCCCAGATTTCAGGATAATGCCTCATCATCTGCCCTTGGCCGGATTTGGTGTCCCCAAATTTAGTTTTTGTGGTTTAATTCCATCTCAAAATAAACTTCCTGTCTCTTGCTGAGGTACGGCATCAAATTGCTTATTCATTTTCAAACACGATCCTTCTTTCCAACTTTATGCTTTGCCCTTCTCTTCTGTGATATACCACTTCTCCAAGTGTTCTTCAGCTCAGTGAAAAATTCCACCAAATTTTCATCTTCCCAAATTTGTTGACATAGCCAGCCTATCCGCTATCTCCCAAATTTCTTCACCTATATGGATTAATCTTTTGTATTCCCCATATTCTCTTTTCAGTGGGATTTCAGAGGAGACAGGAAAAAAAATTTAGTTTGTGATATTTTATTATAAGCCATTCTATCTTTCTGTACATAGAAATAAAACATAAGTAATGCTGGACAATGCAACCTTTTGGCACAAAGAGAAATCTCAAAATGGTGATAACAGATCTTTCTCTGAAATGAAGTTTGATAAGGGGAGGACAGGAAGACCATAAAGATAGAGAAGAAAGAGTTCAAAGGTGAACAGGGGACAACAAATAAGGAAAAAACACTTATTAAATCAATTCTGTCCAAGTTTCTTTCCATATTTAAAGGTAATTACATAAACAACAATAAAAAGAAATTATGTTTGACCATGGCTCTCTTAAATGATGCCCTAAACCTAAGCCAAAGAGCTGATGAATTTCAAATGTACAGCTGACAAATCATGGCAATGAAAACTGAAGGTTTTGTAAACTAACTTACTTGTGTGCAGTCTGTCAGACCTCTGAAATGATTTCTTCCCCAAGCCTAGCAAAGGACTTTCCACTTTAATGGATGATGAAAAGCTGGAGTTCGAGTTCTGGGGACTGCTGCTTGACTGTCCATCAGATTGCTTTCCTTCCCATATTGCTAGAGGGAAAAATATGTAAAGACTGTGGCACTGAGATTATAGAGAGAAATCAATCAACCAACCAACCAATGATTCAATACTAACTAAATGAAGCTAATGTATGAGACAAAATAATTCCAGTAATGTGTTTTCAGTTTGAGAATTAAAATCATCAAGCTGAATTATGTTAATATAGTACAAGGTCTGTATTTAAACCAGTTTAGATTACAAACAAACCAAGGAACAACAAAAAAAGCAAAGGCCTTGTACACATATGCAATGGAAAGTCAAAGGTTAGTGTGTGTGTGTGTGTGTGTGTGTGTGTGTGTGTATATATACATATATATATATATTCTTAAAACCTAATCAATAAAGATTTCAGCATAAGCTTCTCGCAAACATCATATATTTTTAAGATTACTGGCTAGAGGCTTCCAAATATTATTGGCTTAGACAATTTTGAAAGTTAGTCATTGATTTCTGTCTTACAAACAAATCTGACTGATGCTTTTTTAAATAACTTCATGATTATTCAACAGACAACTTTTCTCATTTATCCTGGAAGAATTTACTGGTATATTAATGATATGGCAGCATAAAGATATAAATAATTGTAGAATTTAAAAGTAAATGATATCATATACACAATCTGGAAAACCAACATAAAATACTGGGAAAAAGAAGCTTCCATTGAAAAATATGCCTAGGTGGCACCTATAGCTCAGTTGAGTAGGGCGCTGGCCACATACACCAAAGCTGGCGGGTTCGAACCCAGCTAAAAACAACAATGACAACTGCAACAAAAAAAAAATAACCAGACGTTGTGGTGGGTGCCCATAGTCCCAGCTACTTGGGAGGCTGAGGCAAGAGAATCGCTTAAGCTCAAGAGTTTGAGGTTGCTGTGAGCTGTGAATGCCACAGTACTCAACCCAGGGTGACAGCTTGAGACTGTCTCAAAAAGAGAAAAACATGAGAAAAAAAGAGAAAAAGAGAAAAATGCCTAAACTGCCTACCAGGTTTGGCAGGTACAGAGTCACTAGTGGCTTTGATAGTCTTCAGAGAGAGATGTTGGTTGGAAGAGATGGACATGCTTGGCCTGCATTGCTGTTGCTGCTTCTTTTGCTGTTGCTGCTTTAGAGCCTAGAAAGAGAAAACTGACTATAAGAAACAAAACAAATCAGTTTCTTCATAATAACATAAAGTAAATGATTTATAAATGGTGAGAAGCATGCTGAACATCTAATTTCTTTGAAACCTATCAAGGCAAACAAAACCTTAAATTAAGCCAACTAAACACAAGACCAGAATGATCCTAATACATTGGATAATTTTGGTATTACTCTTTGATATAAATGTGAGAAAGTCATTAACATATTTAAGAACTTAAAAAATAACAAGTAAGCCAAAAACATCCCAATCATGTAAGCACAGGCATATTTTTAATCATGTCTGGAAACAGAATTCTAAACCCTATACCCCAAAGAGTCATATTTGCATCAACCTTACGTAGAAATACAAATATTTAGCTTATGTATATGTATGCCGCAGAAGGTGCTACATTTGAAAAATAGATTATAAAAAACTGCTTGAGTAATCCTGAGTAAGAACAACAAGATTTGTCTCAATTCCCAAATCTGAGCAATTTACACAATGGACACCCTATATATGTATTTTTCTAACACAAATTTTAAAATGCCCAACTGCTTAATCATGAGATATGTGCATTTTAAATTTAAACAGTTATCACAAAATTTCTCTCCAAAGTGTCTATAATAATTTATATTCTACCAGCAAATACTTGATATAATTATGCTCTTAAATTTATATAAAAATCTGAGGATAAAAGTAATGTTTTACTAATTTTTAGTATGTTTGTATTTATTGATCATTTGCATTTTAAAACAATTCAAACTAGGACTTTGAAAAGCCCAATAAAATAAACAAATCGTTGGCAAGTACTGCTGGGGAAAAACATACATTATAAATGAACAACACTGGGAAACAAAAGAGACACATAAAAGAATACTCTGTACAACTTTATATTGATATTGAAAAAATTAGGTAAAGCAGATCATCTGAGAAAAACAATGTCCAAACTGGATCAAAAATCTGAAATGAAGAGACTAATATATGAAACTATAATGCCAAGAAAATAATTTTAAAAGGTGTTATTTACTGAATTTTCAAGATAAAGATAATTGAAGAGTTTTTATTCCAAAATCCAGAAAAATCCAGAGAACTGCACATTTTATAATTCTAGATCAATTTCAAAATCACATAATAGTACAAGAAAACTGCAAAATCCAAACTAAAGTCTTAATAAAATTCAAGTAACATATTAAAAACATATGATGTGACAATATGTGGTATTCATTCCAGAAAGTGTAGTATAATATTAGAAAATGTGTGATTGTGTAAATTAGATTAAAAGAGAAAAATCTACCTGATCTCAATAAATCCCGAAGAAAATAAACCTGAAAAATTCCACACCTGTTCATGATTAAAAAACACAGATCACTAACAAAAACACTTCTCAGCAAGCTAAGAACAAATTAGGAAATTTAAAAATATGATTAAAAAAAGTAGCTACTGGGCAGCACCTGTGGGTCAGTGGGTAGGGCGCCAGCCCCATATACCAGGGGTGGTGGGTTTGAATCTGGCCCAGGCCAAACTGCAACAAATAAAATAGCCAGGTGTTGTGGCAGGCACCTCTTGTCCCAGCTACTCCTGAGGCTGAGGCAAGAGAATCGCCTAAGCCCAAGAGTTGGAGGTTGCGGTGAGCTATGATCACAGGGCACTCTACTGAGGGCAACAAAGTGAAACACTGTCTCAAAAAAAAAAAAAAAAAAAAAAAAAAGTAGTTACTAAAAACCTATAAACAGATACTATATAAAGAAGAGCATAAAATTACAAAAACCAAATTGGGATACCAGATGAAATTTGCCCTTAAAAAGGCCCAATGTAAAAGCTTTCAAGAAATTTTCAATGACTGTCAGAGTCATGCATTTTTAATATGGGAGATTATACTTCTAATAAACTCAGACTAGCAATGCTTACCTGTTTCAGAGCTTTCTTGCTGTGCTTCTGTGATGGAGAAATGACTTTACCTGCTGGAATGGTGGGTGATGGGCAGCCTGACTGGGGAGAGGATGGCTGTGACAGTCTAGACGACACTAAGGGAAAAAAGTGACAATGAAAGACTTTGTTATCTAACACCATTCCTTCCCCACTCATATGTGGCTATCTGTATTAAGGAGTGTGACCAAACACTTTTGGGAAGGACCTTATTTTGGAATTCTACTGTAAACAGACTCCCTTTTCAGTTTCTTTCCTCAAAAAGCTCTGGTGAAGGATGACAGGATGGGGAAGGTATAGGTGCCAGTATTCATTATTTTTTCATTCTTTAATTTTTCAACAGATTTGACCAAAGAAGAAGAAACATAAATCATGAATCATCAAATTAGATAATACTTAGAAAAGATTCTAAGGCCCTTTGGACAGTATCTACGTTCTCAAGATAAATCTAATGACAACATATGGTAGAAAAGCCTTGGACCAACAGTTTAAAATGAAGGAATAAGGCCATACCACCTCAAAAACTTAACCACAGTTTTAATCCCTACATTCCTTCATTTCTTAAATCAATAGTTTAGGCTTACCAGTATGAGGGCACTTTAAGATTTCTCTAATGAAAACAATACAAGTTTGTACAGGATATAATCAATCAATACTTCATCACTAGCTGCAGAACTTACCTAAACCAGCCTGAGTTCTTTCTTTAAGAGCCTAGACCCCTTACACATAATAAGTAGATCTTTATGTGCTATCAGGTTCAACAGTATGTATTATTTCTAATGAAGAACACATAAGTTGCAGTTTCAGATCCTTTATTAAAAAAAAAAAATTATAATGACTCTCATGACGCTTGAAGAATTCATGTTTACTAATGTCTTCCTCTTTTCAGCAGTTGGACTGAAAAGGCCTGGATAGCAAATGGGCATCCCATGGTTAAGACCAATAAGCTTTAACATATATGTATTTGCTACCTGATATGAAAACACAAAAGCATAGTTCATTAGAATACGCAAGTTTTCAAACACAGCATTTCAGTTTACTTACATGTCCTTAAAAAGGAATACACAGTAGATTCATTTAAAGAAGATGAGAGCAGATAACATTAAGATGATGACTTATCCTTAGCTTTAGCTTTGTATCCCAACCTTTCTGAAAAGGTTTACATATAGAAGACAGTTGATGTTTTTAAAAAGAGAACAAATTGTTCATTGTAATATATCATACTAAAATGGAACTGAATAATTCTTGAGATAGTTGAGCAGCAAAAAGATACCATACCCTCAGTGTACTTTGATGTTGATCAAGTTAAAAAAACAAAACAACAACAACAACAACAACAAAAAAACAGGCAGAGCCCGTAGCTCAGCAGGTAGGGCTCTGGCCACATACATGGTAGCTGGCAGGTTCAAACCCAGCCTGGGTCTGCTAAACAACAATGCCAACTGCAACCAAAAAATAGCTGGGCATTGTGGCAGGCAACTATAGTCCCAGCTACTTGGGAGACTGAGGCAAGAGAATCGCTTAAGCCCAAGAGTCAGGTTGCTGTGAGCTGTGATGCCATTGCACTCTACCCAGGGCGACAGCTTGAGACTCTGTCTTAAAAACAAAACAAACAAACAAAAAAAAACAACACAAAAAACCTTTATGGTATAAGACATAATTTATATACCACAAAATTCACCTATTTAAAACATAAAATTCAATACTTTTCCATATATTCACAAAGATAGCCACAATTAATTTTCATCGACGCCTCCCCCAAATGCCATCCCTGTTAGCTGTCACCTCATCTTTCCTCCTACCTAAGCTTCCTGTCCTAGGCAGCCACTAATCTACTGTCTATAGATTTTCTTACTATGGACATTTCATATAATGAGATCATACATTATGTGCTCTTTTGGGAGTGCCTTTTTCACTCAGCACTTAGCTTTACCAATGTTATCATGGACATGAATATTTCCTTTTTATAGTTGAATAATACTCTGTTTTATGCATATACTATATTCTGTTTACTTCTTAGCTTATGGACTTTGGATTGTTTCCATTTTTTAGCTATTATGAATGATGTTCTGAAGAACATTTGGGTGCTGATTTTAGTGTGTGCATACTTTTTTGCTCTTGGATTCATTCCTAGGAGTGAAACTGCTGGATCTTACAATGACACTATGTTTAACTTGAGGAACTGCTGAACTGTTTTTCAAAATGGCTGCTCTATTTTTATAAAACAACTCCACCAGGCATGTATGAGGATTCCACTTTATCTACACGCTTGCTAACGTTTATTATTGTCTTTTTTATTTGGCTAATTTTTTAAGATAATAAAAGCTAAAATTATTAATATTTAACTATGTTTTTTTTCTTTTTAATGTCTTGTGGAGGCTGGGCACAGTGGCTCATGTCTATAATCCCAGCACTCCGGGGGGCCAAGGACTGCTTGAGTTCAGGAGTTTGAGACCAGCCTGAGCAAGACCATCTGTACAAAAAAACAAAATAAAATTAGCCAGGCACATGACTTTGGTTCCCAACTCCTTAGGAGGCTGAGACAGAGGATTACTTGAGCCCAGAAGTTTGAGGTTGCAATGAGCTACTCCACTTAGGTGACAGAATGAGATACTGTCTCAAAAAAAAAAAAAGCCTTGTGGAAATCTGAAACAATACATTTTTCTCACCTGCTCCAAACACTGCCTGGTTATAAACAAAAACAAACAAAAATATCCCCACTAAAAAATATAATAATTTTACTTTATAGGCTGGAAAAGAGACTATAAAGATATCTGTAATTACCAGAACAAACTGCTTGGAATATTTCCCCTTAAGGCAAAAGCCCTTTCTAACAAAGGAAACCACAAGCCAACTGAAATAAATCATGAAAATTACAAGACCCACCAGTGATAAACATCTCCCTGAGTTGACTTAATGCCAAGTGCTGATTTCAACTTTTATGAAACTTAACACATTGACTTCCTAAGGGCCATCTATGGCATTTTACCAGATCAAGAATTGTGTGAGTTGTATATAACTCACAAGGTCCTGGGCTCAAAACTAGTATAAGTTCACTACAACTCAACATGGCAGTTAATGTGTTAAACATTGCTGTAATCTTTTATATATTAAAGGCTCAGAACTACAAAAAGCAACCAAGACTTAAACACAAAGATTGAAACGCCATGTTGAAAAACTTGTATAATTTCTTTCAGTGGCAACACTATTTGTCTTTAAAGACACACAATTTTATTAACTACAGCAATCAAGTACTTTCTATTTGCCTGAAACAGTTCATTTTAACAGTTCATTGAACTCTCAAAACTACCTTTTCACAGGGCAGTTCTCTTTGTACACTGTACCCTACCAAACTCCTCAAATTCTACTTCCAGAGATAATATACGTAGTTTGGTTTTTGATATTTATGATATTTTTCTATGCAAATAAAAATAAGAAAAAAAATTTAAGAACATATTTATATACAAATAAATTTCAAAGATATTTATCTACACATTATGATAGTATTATCTAAATTTTACATATCAGGAAATTTAATTAGTTTGCCAAAAGATAGACATCTTGAAAGAGTCAAGATTTGAACTGTGTTGTAAGAATGATAAACGGGTACACCTACAGCAGGTTGATGATGGTGGCCACCAAAAGGGTATATCCACATCTGAAACCCCAGAACCTGTGGGTATTACTTTATTTGGGAAAGGGTCTTGGCACATGTAATTAAGTTGAAGATTTTGAAACAAGAAGATCAATCTTGGATTATCTGAGTGGGTCAGAAATCCAACAAGTATCTTTATAAGACAGAGTGACGTAAAGACTAAGGCACAGACTGGAGTAATGTGATCACAAAGCAAGTAAGTCAGCAACCACCAGAAGCAGAAAAAGGAAAGAATGGACTCTTCCCTAAAGCTTCTGTTGGGAGTGTGGACCTAAGGATACCTCCCTTTCAGACTTCTGGCTTCCAGAACTGTGAGAAAATAAATTTCTGTTGGTTTACACCATGCTGTGTTAACTTGTAACCATAAAAAACTCATACATTACCTAAACTAATGAGTTCTCATAGATGTTTATATATTTCTAACTTTTAAATCAAAAGTAATTATTAAGCCTAACTAATGTTTAAAAAAAGATTTGGCACTCAAATAGTCCCATTTTGAGCCAGTGGGAACTCCTTCATGTTGTAATCTGTCTTTGGGACAATGGCTCCAGCAGTACTTCACTGCTTCCTTGCTATCTGGTACAGAAAGAAGTTCTAGACAAATATTGCATAATTTTTTCCCAAGACTAGATGAGTCCCTCCAAGATAGTCCTGATGTCTTTCAGTTGTAAATGGTATTGAAAGACCACACTCTACAAACTAGGAGTGCTCATTGCTACTGAGTTACACCACTAGTTTTAAGATTTTTCAGTGACTGAAACACGAAAACAAGTCTTCTTTTAGAGAAAAGAAAATTAAATTGATGCTTAGATATCAAACTTGAATTTAAGATTATAGGTTTGTCACTCACTTTTCTGATTTTACTTTTTAGTCTATTTCTTCTTCCCTAATAATCCTGGTTCCTAACAACATGACTACTAAATATTATATTGCTTTCTCTGACAGATCTAGTTTGAAAGAAACTGTTATCATTCTAATTATTAAAAATAAGACTCCTGGGCGGTGCCTGTGGTTCAGTGGGTAGGGCGCCAGCCCTATATACTGAGAGTGGTGGGTTCGAGCCCGGCCCCAGCCAAACTGCAACAAAAAAAATAGTTGGGCATTGTGGCAGGTGCCTGTAGTCCCAGCTACTCAGGAGGCTGAGGCAAGAGAATCACCCAGGCCCGGGAGTTGGAGGCTGCTGTGAGCTGTGACACCACGGCACTCTACCGAGGGCAATAAAGTGAGACTGTGGGGGGGGGGCGCGGGGGGAGAAAGGGGGAGGAGACTCCTAAATGCTGTTTAAGATTTGTGTCTGGCCTTTCACACATAAGATATACCCCATAGCAAGTTATCCATGCCATTATGCCTAAAGAATTTAACAAATACTTTAGGCTCCCTTCCTTAAGTAAATTCCTACAAAATTATCCTAATTCATCATTATATCTCTATTCTTCAACAGAAAATCTTTTTTTTTTTTTTTTTTGAGACCGTGTGTCACTCTGTCACAATGGGCAGACTGCCGTGACATCACAGCTCACAGCAACATCAAACTCTTGGGCTCAAGTGATCCTCTTGCCTCAGCCTTCCAGCTAAAGGTGCCCACCACAGTGCACAGCTTTTGCTTTTCTTTTTTAGACAGAGCCTAACTTGTTGCCCTAGGTAGTGTGCCGTGGTGTCACAGCTCACAGCAACTTCAAACTCTTGGGCTTAAAGTGATTCTCTTGCCTCAGCCTCCCACGCTGGGACTACAGGTGCCCACTACAATGCCCGGCTCCTTTTGCTGTTGTTGTTTAGCAGGTCTGGGCTGGGTTTGAACCCACCAGCCCTGGTGTATATGGCTGGCTTGCTGACCACTGAGCTATAGGTGCTGAGCCCCAGCTAGTTTTTTTCTATGTTTAGTAGAGATGGGGTCTTGCTCTTGCTCAGGTTGGTCTTGAACTCCTGAGCTCAAGCAATCTACTCGCCTCGGCTGCCAAAATGCTAGGATTACAGGTGTGTACCACAGTACCCTGTCAAAATTAATTTTTTATTTATTTGTTTAGAAAATAATTTTTTTGTTGGAGACAGAGTCTCACTATGACACCCTCAGTAGAGTGATGTAGCGTCACAGCTCACAGCAACCTCAAACTCTTGGGTTTAAGCAATTCTCTTGCCTCAGCCTCCCAAGTAGCTGGGACTACAGACACCTGCCACATGCCTGGCTATTTTTTTTGTTGTAGTTGTTTAGCTGGCCCGGGCCAGGTTTGAACCTGCCACCCTCGGTGCATGTTGCTGGCGCCGTAACCACTGTGTTACGGGCACCAAGCCTAGAAAATAATCTTTTTAACAGTTTTTTGTCCTTCCATTGTTTTTTATTTGTATTTTTGCTTTTGTTCTTTATCTATATAGTACAGATCAGTGGTTCTCAACCTTCCTAATGCCAGAGCCCTTTAATACAGTTCCTGTGGGTCCCGACCCAGAGGTTGAGAACGCTAATATAGATAACTGTAATACTTTTACTTATTTCTTTAAACAAAAGATCATATACTATTAAATATCTAGAACTTTAGTTTTTTCACTTAACAGATCTTAGAGAATATTCTGGAAAGAACAAAGAGCTCTTCTATATTCCTTTAAATAGCTGCATAGAATTCCACTGTGTACTAGACATAACCCTAAGTTCTTCCACCAGTCTTTGTTGATGGGCATTTGGGTTCTTTCCGGTCTTTTGCTCTTAGCACTGCAATTTCTTAACCAGTAATTCCTAAGGTGTGGTACCCAGAACAAAATCATTACTACCTAAAAACCTATCAGAAATGCAAATTATTGGGCGGTGCCTGTGGCTCAGTAGGTAGGGCACTGGCCCCATATACGGAGGGTGGAGGATTTGAACCTGGACCTGGCCAAACTGCAACAAAAAAATAGCTGGGCATTGTGGTGGGTGCCTGTAGTCCCAGCTGCTCAGGAGGCTGAGGCTAGAGAATCGCCCAAGTCCAGGAGTTGGGAGGTTGCTGTGAGCTGTGAGTGTTACAACACTCTACCAAGGGCGATAAAGTGAGACTCTGTCTTCAAAAAAAAAAAAACTAAAAAAAGAAAAGAAATGCTAATTATTGGGTTTGAGCCCAGATCTACTGAATCAGAAACTCTGAAGGTAGGTTCCAGGAATGTGCATGATTAAACTCTCCAAGTGATTCTGAGGCATGCTGAAGTTTCATAAGCATTGGTCTTAATCTATGGCATTTTATATTTTTGACAGCATATCTTTGAGATCAATTCTTTGGGGTTTGCTAGGCCAAAGATAAACACATACACTTGCAGAAGCAAGAGAGAAAAGAATTTCACAATTCTCAGATTTATTTATTTTTTTTTGAGACAGAGTCTCACTCTGTC
Organism: Loris lydekkerianus; assembly: GCA_963574355.1. Taxonomy (NCBI): domain Eukaryota; kingdom Metazoa; phylum Chordata; class Mammalia; order Primates; family Lorisidae; genus Loris; species Loris lydekkerianus. The sequence continues at coordinate 38,161 of CAUYPK010132534.1, forward strand.
ACCCTGGGTAGAGTGCAAAAGCATCATAGCTCACAGCAACCTCAAACTCCTGAGCTTAAACAATCCTCTTGCCTCAGCCTCCTAAGTAACTGGGACTATAAGCATCTACCACAACCCCAAGGTAGTTTTTCTATTTTTAGTAGAGATAAAGGGTCTCGCTCTTGCACAGGCTAGTCTTCAACTTCTAAGCTCAAGCAATCCACCCACTTTGGCCTCCCAGAGTGCTAGGATTATAGGCATTAGCAGCTACCTTGCCCAGCCTAACATTTTAATGAATTTGTTGTGTCTTTTTGTTGGAAAGCATTTGATTATTTGGCTGCTGCATAGAGCAATTTCAGTTGATACTCTATGGACTGGTTATTAGTCATTTGTGACCTTAGGAAAGTTTTGATTTCAGTTAGGTGGGAGAATATAGATACACAGCAATAAGTGGTTGAAAAGTAAGAAAGCATTTTTCAGGCATGCTGCCAAAGGCGTGGTCTCCTACTGCATTTTTTCAGTCAAATACGTCAATTTGAACTTTCTAAGCATCAAACGATGACTTCAAAATGTCATCTACTGAGAGTTCAAACAATTCCATCTTGATGTAGTTCTTTAGATGTCTTCGTGATATCAACTAGTTGAGGTCGAAATGTTAACTTAAGTGTGATGTTATGATTCTCAAAATCAGTGAAACTCTCATTGTATTTTCCAAGTAACAAGTCTGTAACAGCTGTGTATTCTTCAAATGGTTTGCAAATATCATCACTTATCAGTGAATTTTGCTAACTGGGGAGAATGTTTGTCTCATATTTCCTTTTGAGGAAGTGATTTGAAAAATGACTTTATCTGAAATGCTTGAATTTTTTCCCTCACATCATATATAGGTTTTGTTTTGCCTTGCAAAGAAATAATTCAAGTTGTTTTGATTTGACATGATATCACACAGAAATGCTATATTCCTATACAAATCTTCTTTCAATAATTCATATTGTTGATTCTGTTCTTCATAAAATTTAACTATCTGTTCTTGAAAAGATAAAATTTTGACTAACACAAATGTCCCTGCCACAGCCAATGCACTTTGGAATGACAGGGAAAATCCACACTGAATATTCATTGTTGAACTTTAGGATGTTATGAAAATGACCATACGGTGTTGCATTTGCAGAAATATATTACAGTTAACAATACTTACAACTTAATATAGTAGCTTTAATGCAGAGATTTTGCTGATGCAAGATACAATGAGAAAAATGAGAGTATCTGGATCTGTTCATACTTTTTTTATCTGTACAACAAATCCTTCATGATTTCCTGTCATGGAAGATGAACCATCTGTACACATGCTCACTAAATTTACCAAATTCAGTCCAACTGTATGGTGTTTACCTTGAAAACTGTTCTCTATTTCCAGTGTTCTGTTCACAAGCGGGTGCAAAGCAAGTAACTCTTGGTAGCACAAAACATCTGTTATGACCTGAATGAAGTACAAAACCTGGTGCCAACTCAGTAGTATGAGTTGATTCATTCAAAGAGAATGAACAATATACATTATCCTTTGAAGTATTTCATTAAATTTTTCTGTTAAGCTGAAGGCGAATTCATGCTGCTGATCGGTTATGGTTCTCCTTGAATGAGGCAGTTGCTCGTACTTTGAAACGTTATCAGGTCTATGTATTCCACAACTTACATAATGCATTCTTTCACAATTTGTACATCACTGAATGGCTTCCCTTTCTTCCCGAGTATATAAGCTACTTTATAAGTTTCTTCAATGGCATTTCCAGGTCTTACTGCTGCTTAAAACAATTGTCTTTGCTTTTCATCTTTTAAATTCTGCAATATGACCTTTTTACACCTCTTCCTCTAATTTAAAATATCTATAGTCCTGAGGAGTGTTATAATGCTGATGAAGATTGAATTTCTTCACTGTTGATATTGCAGTATCACAAAACAAGCAAATCATCTTATGTTTAGGAGAAACAACACAATAACTGGAATTTCCAATTCTCATTAACATGTATGTTTTCTTCCTTCAGTGGTCTTTGCGTTTTCTTTTGACATGATGGGCTGTTAAGCAGACGAAATTAAAAAATACTGTTGAGCTGTGCAACTATTCACAAATTCCACTTCAAACAGAAATATAGTATACCACTGTCAAAAGGCTGATAACAGATTGGCGTACTCAATCCCCATAAACTCTAATCAAGTAGTCTCATGTGGTAGTGGCAGCAGTCAGGCAGAAGAAGTTAGAACTAAACCATGACCATAGCAGCCATCAATTTAGCCCTTTTGGCTTACCAATGTTCTAATTGTGCCCGTCAATCTGAGAGGATTATTTTGTTGAAACTTATTTATCTTTTGGTATTTTACATGCATTCATTTAAAAAATAAAATAAAATCCTGGTACAGTGGCTTGCTCATATCTGTTATTTAGCACTCTGGGAGGCCAAAGTGGGTGGATTGCCTGAGCCCAGGAGTTCAAGACAAGCCGGAGCAAGAATAAGAACCAGTCTCCACTAAAAATAGCTGGGCATTGTGGCAGGCACTTGTAGTACCAGCTACTTGGGAGGCTGAGGCATGAGGATCACTTGAGCCCAGGAGTCTGAGGTTGCTGTGAGCTTGATGCCACGGCACTCAACCTTAGGGTAACAAGAGTGAGACTCTATTTCAAAGAAAGAAAAATAAATAAATAAATAAATAAATAAAAAGAACAAAATGTATTAATCACAGTAAAAAGATTTGTTCTGTAAAATATGGATTCAGTCAAAAGGCTACACTTAAACACTTAGAAGGCTACATGTGCTCTTAAGGCTGCAAGTTTCCCACCCCTCTACTACAGTGTCTACAAACAACCTACTACAGTTAATACCATTTTTAAGTGACATAATATTAAAGTTTTACCTTAAAGGCAAACAATGAAAAGGATAACTGATATTACCACTTCTATTTTACTTTTTTACTGGAAGCCCTAGCCAATATAATATGGCAAAAAGAGGAGAGTTGAAAAAATTGTGTTATTCATAAATCATGTTTATATAGACAGGCAATCCTAAGATTAAAATTGTATATAAAGTATCAGATTTTTAAAATTAATTCAGCAATGTTGTTGCAATGTCAATACTAGGGAGGCAATTCACCAGGGGCCCTGAATGTTGCTGGGTATGCCAAGAATGTAAGCCCTGGAATAGTCTTTATCTAGGCCATCTCTCAAGGTAATGTTGCAGCAAGTAACCTTGCTTTCTTCCCAAGCAAAGTATGTTTGCTTCTGCTTACCATAAAACCAGTGACTCCCTCACACGCAATGTTTCCTGGCTGAGATGCAAACCCACTACATAAGTAGCACGCACCTGGTCCTGTATCTCACCACCCTGTGACACTTGTTAATAAAGGGGAACTCACAAAAAAGGCATGCTGACATTCATATTGCTTGCTATGTTGTGCATAATGTGGTTATTTTTCTCTGACTCAGAAGTCTTGTATCTTCTGTCAATATCTGTGAACTCATAAGATGCTAACTTGTTAGTTTATAAATAAGACAAAATCCTAAACCCTTCACAGACGCTGACAGTCAATTAATGAAAATTAATTATATTTCTGTATATTGACAAACACTTATAAGATCAAAAAATTCTAAAGCCATTCAATAAAAAATGTCAAGGAACAGTTCTAATAAAAAGTGTAGAAGACCTCGACACAGAAAAATCCATGGCATTAATAAAAGAAATTAAACCGTAAAAAATGGAGTAATAAAGCCAGGCGAGGTAGCTCATGCCTGTAATCCTAGCACTCTGGAGAGTGAGGCAAGAGGATCAATTGAGATTAGGAGTTCAAGATCAGCCTTTGCAAGAGCAAGATCCCATCTCTACTAAATATAGAGTGTGGTATTGTGGTAGGCACCAGTAGTCCTAGGTAATGGGAAGGCTGAGGCAGGAGGATCGCTTGAATCCAGGAGTTTGAGGTTGCTGTGAGCTAGACTGACACCATGGTACTCTAGTCTGGGCAACAGAGTAAGAATCTGTCTCCAAAAAAAAATGGAGTAATGATTGAAAGGCTCAGTAATGTAAACATATCAATAGAACTCAAATTGATCTATAGAATTCAATGAAATCCTAACCAAAATCCTAATAGGTTGATGAGGGAGGGAACATGTGGAAATTGTTAAGATGCTTCTAAGATTTACATGGAGATAAGGCAGATAGATATCAAGATAAATTACAAAGCTACAGTAATTCAAAGACCATGGTATTATTATAAGGAAACATGTCAATGGAACAAAACCAAGTCCAGAAACCAACTCATAAATGCATGGTCAACTGACTCATGACACCAGGACAATTCGATGAAGTAAAGGGAAGGATAGCCTTTTCAAAAAATGGTATCATAGCGGATGCCTGTACTTCCAGCTACTTGAGAGGCTGAAGCAAGAGGATTTCTTGAGCCCAAGAGATTAAGCTTGCTGTAAGCTATGATGATACCATGGAACTTAAGCCAGGGCACAGAGTGAGACTCTCTCCCCAAAATAATTAATAATTAATTAATTTTTAAAAAAGACTGACAATAACCACCGATTCTGATCATGTGAAATAACTGGAACTCTCATACATTGCTGGTTAGAATATAAATTGGTGCAACTACTTGGAAGACTGTCCATACATAGTATATTTAATTCAATAAAAAAAGAGTACAAAAGGAAATTAAAAAACAGTAGAATTAGGCCAGCGGCTCACGCATGTAATCCTAGCCCTTTGGAAACCCAAGGTGGGAGGATTGCTTGAGACCAAGGGTTCAAGACCAACCTGAGCAAGAGTAAAACCCTTCTCTACAAAAATAGAAAAAATTAGCTGGACGTGGTAGCACATACTTATAGTCCCAGCTACTTGAGAGGCTAAGGCAGGATGATCACCTGGGCACAGGAGTTAGAGATTGTATTGAGCTATGACCATACCACTGCACTCTAGCCAGGACAAAAGAGCAAGACCCTGTCTTAAGAAAACAAAGAATGAACAATAGAATTGTAACACATAAAAAAAAGAAATAATCTAAATGTTCATCAGTGGTAGAAAAGATAAATTTGAGTACTGGTGGATACTTATACAATGGAACATTACTGGCTTTAAGAAAAGAACATAAATGGATCTTACAAATATTGGTTGAGAAAAAAATACATTAGTATGACTTATTATAAGTTTAAAATCTGTCTCTGGACACCATTCTTTGGACAAGCCTTGTTTATGCTACTAGAAGTTGTTAGAGTGGTTATTTTGGCACAATGGATACGATCAGAAGCTAGCAGGGGGGCCTACTAGGACAGTATTTTGCTCCTTGATCTGGGTGCTGGCTCACAATGCTGCTCCATTTGTGATAATTCAACAAGCTCTATACTTATGATATGTGCATTTTAATGAATATAGGTTCAGTAGCCCAAATCTGAAATGCTCCAAAGTTTGAAATTTTTTAAGGACCAACATACAGTTCAATGGAAATGCTTGTTAGAGTACCTCAGATTTTGGATTTTCTAAATTTGGGTATGCTCAATCCATAATACAAATATTCCAATATTCAAAAAAATCCAAAATCCAACACAATTCTGGTCCCATGCATCTCAAATAAGGGATACTCAATCTGTTTATATTATAATAAAAAGTTTAATAGGAAAAATGAGCCTATCTTGACAGATGTCAGGACAGTAGTTACTTTTGAGGAAGCAGATAGAATGACATTTTTGTAGTGCTGGTAAAGGAGCAACATGGTTATTTATTTATGGAGGTAAAATTATTTTCTATTCTCATTTCAAAAAATGGACAAGACTACTTCATGTTTTTACTTCTTTAAAATGGAATATGGTACTCCCTTTTAATAAGGCTGAAAAATCACCAATAAGTACAACAGTGAGAATAAACATTTAGATACTTTCACAGAAATTTTACATTGCTGGGCCATTCTTAGCATTTACAAAAGTATCAGTCCAAAATGGTTTGGAGGGGAAAATTGGCCTTTTATGAGGAATAATCTGAGAATATACCACCTAATCGAGGAAGTGGTGACAGGAATAGGGGGTGTGTAGGAAGGGTACTAGAACAAGGTTTTCTTTTGATAAAGATATCAAAAATAAGACTTTGTTTGAAAAATAAACATTAAGGCTGCATTTTAACCATATTTAGGCTTTATTTATACATTTTTCTTACAATGCAGCACTCACAGAAAAATAATACCTTACATTTCTCTATTATCACTTTTATTTCAAATCAAACTAATCAATGCCACCAATTAGTGTCCAATTCTCCAAGAAAATATGCTATCCACAATAAATGATTTTCAAAACTAAAATGAACCAGGGTTCGAATCCAGCCCGGGCCCGCCAAACAACAATGATGGCTGCAACGAAAAAACAGCCAGGCATTGTGGCAGGTGCCTGTAACCCCAGCTACTTGGGAAGCAGAGGCAGGAGAATCGCTTGAGCCCAGGAGTTTGAGGTTGCTGGGAGCTGTGATGCCACAGCACTCTACCCAGGACAACAGCTTGAGGCTCTGTCTCAAAAAAACAAACAAACAAACACCCTAAACTAAAATGGAAATAAATTCTTTTATCTATCGGTGGTAAGAAATAAACTAAGCTAACCTAAACACTAGTGAGTAGAAAAACAAAAGTGGCTATATTAACTTAGATTCTTACTAGACAAGAAAAATAAAATCAATAGAAAAGGTCTATAAACAATTTTGTTCCTTTTGTTTACCTGGCTATGAAAATCTGGAAAAGTCACAAACGTTGCTAACATTCTTTCTCTTCTCTGATCCATACCTTGATTTTCCTAAGAAATTACTTTGTGCACCCCAATAATCTACACATAATGACACTACCACTAAAGATAAGTCTGATGCAAATTTTTTTCCCTCAACAAATCCCAGCCAAACTTATCTTCCTATGGCTTAAGGAAGTCACTGTGCATGGTCCCACCTTCTTGCTTTTATGTATGTTTTCTTTTCATGATATAAACCCTTCCTCTCTAATGATTAAACTCTCAAGGAAAGGACAGTGCCTTAGAACTTTTTATCATTTATAAAATGATTAGTAACCCAAGTAAAGCTAAATTAGTATCCCTTCCCTAAATGCTGTAACAATATGATAAATATAAACACATGATTTATTAAGTCATGTGCTAATTTCTGCTTTTTTATTAGCCTCTAGATATGATGGCCTACACCTCATTCAAATCTGATTCCCAAATACCTGGAAAATAATATTAACTGAGGGTGGCAAGTACTTTAAACAAAAGATATTACCTTGGTTGTTATAAGTAAACTAATGGTTTAAGCAATACTCCCAAGGTTATAATCTGAGACTGGTCCTCCAATGTGGACTGCTCAACATTTTCAAAGAACTCTTAATGAAAAACACATTTTTTGTCTAATTAGAAACAAAAATGCCTGATTCCATAGAAACATATAGACACAGCAAAAAATTAACAAATTTCTGATCAAAAGATCAGCAATTAATATTATTTGATTTGAAAAACCAAAAAACATCACACACAAAAAACCAAGTAATCAAATAAAAAAGATGATATTTAAAAAATTAAAATAATTTTTTAAAACTTAGTACTATTTTCAGGAAAACATTTAAAACAAATTTTAGAGCTTGAGGTTTATCAGTTTCACATAGTTTATTTAAGTGTGTCAGATAGCTGGATATTTATGCACCACTCAGTGTAAGTTCAGGAGATACTACTTTTCATAGAGCACTGAGAATTATTATAATATTGAATAAGGTCAAAAAATAGGAAGTATTAATAGTAGATACATCTGAGTTAAAAGTTTTAATTAGTAAATAATTGCTGGCTTAATTTTTATTTTCTCCTGAAGATTTTCAATGGGCCCTTTTGAAGTACTGGGGAGACTATCAGAAAAATTAGAACAGTAATAGCAAAATTAAAACTTATTAGCTATATATAGTCAAAGAATTGATAATTGAAGGACCAAAGCTTCCAAAATGATTTTAGTCTTTAAAAACAGTATGCTTTACTTGAGGGAGAGGTTTTATTCTAACAATATTTTTTCTTTAGAGGTAACAGACCCTTTTCAGTTCTAAGTCCCTTCTCTCACACCAAGTACAGTCTACTCTAAATGGGGCACATGGGGTTCCTGATTATATGCAGAGCCCCCTAACCAAAGTGGGAAAGGACTACCTAAAGTCCTAATAGAGCTAAATCCTCCAACTCTGCCACCACCACCGACCCCAGAGTAAAAGAGAACATCTACCATAGGTCTCTTTTCACGGAAGTTAACTTTGTCCAAAGGAATGCTGCCCCCTGTATACTTTTGAAAGGAGATATAATCACCCACATTCAGTAACTTAACACACATATATAAATGATGTCAGAGAGTCGACAGGTCTATGGTATTTTAAATAACTCCAGACACTATATAAATTCCTGATTAAAAGTAGTTATGAATAAGCAGTAAAATTAACAGTTTATGCTCCTGGAAATAGTGATTCCTTACAGAGAAAAGGTATATTATTAATTTTTTTCATAAAACCCTTTAAAAGCAGACCAAAATCTAGCCAAACTTTTCTCTATCAGAAGAAGATAAAAATAACACTTCGGTAGTAGCTTATAATACAATCATTATACTTTATTTTGGGGGAAAAAGCAGATGCTTTACTTAACTATGATCATTTTTAAAAACAACAGAAATAACTATTTCAGTAATTGATTTCGATAATCATTTTTCTGGAGTTACTCCACCTTACCTTGGCTTGGAATTCCACAAAACTCTTCTCTGAGCATTGTTTCCTGTCTGAAAAGTAGGAACCAAAACTGCAAACTTTTAAGTTCTTCCACTTTACATAGAAATCAATAAACTAGTTTTAATATGTAATGCTGAACTAAATTTCAAAGTTCTATCTCTGTTCCTATTTGGTTGAAAGGTATACACATATCAAGAGAGTTTCTATCGATTTTCAACTAGAAGTATCAGTTTTGCTGTCGGAGCTCTTTATTTTTGTACATAAAAGGAAGTGGGTTTTGATACTATCTCAATGTTCTTCCTGTCTTACAATGCATTTGCAATAAAGTGATGTCAGATTGAGAGTAAAAGCCCTAAGTAAGAAAAAGGAATAGGCACAATTAGTTTACCTTACCTTTATTGATAACTAAAACTGATTTAGAACTGCTTTGCTATGTGCTGCTAGTTTAATTGCTGGCTACATGTCTGTCATTTTAATTTGCACTGGACTACAAAAACATTCATAAATACATATATATATATAAAAGTTCATATGGTATTTATGCCACATGTATGGTCCATGATTGACAGATGCACATCCTATGAAAAATTAAATCATTCATTATTGGCAGTTTGATATTCATGTATTTCTTCAGAATATCAGAACACCTTAATTATTATATATGTGACATCATGTGCATCTCTTATGCCACCTTCCAAACACCACATTACAGTCTGTTCTCAGTTTTCTAGACTACCTAAAACCAGAAAAGACCTATACAGAACATTCATCTTACTGTAAATCAAGGACAAATAATCAACATTGTAGTAATTTCTAGAAGAGGAATGAACAAAAAGCAGCTCAAAAACAAACTGAATCCCATTCTGAATTTGATATTACTCTACTGTTAATGTCTTCTATTACTAAGCAGAGTACAGGGCAAGGTTATGCTATTCACAACTACCTATTAAGCTAATGAAAATAGGGTTCTATGGCTATTTCTTAGATCTTCCTGCACCTTGAAACATTTACCAGGTGGTGTCTGTGGCTCAATGAGTAGAGCGCCAGCCCCATATACCAAGGGTGGCGGGTTTGAACCCAGCCCTTGCCAAACTGCAACAAAAAATAGCCAGGTGTTGTGGTAGGCGCCTGTAGTCCCAGTCACTAGGGAGGCCGAGGCAAGAGAGTCACCTAAGCCCAGGAGATGGAGGTTTCTATGAGCTGTGATGCCACGGCACTCTACTAAGGGCAATAAATGAGACTCTGTCTCTCTAAAAAAAATAAATAAATAAAATAATAATAATAATAATAATAACGGTAATACTCAGCACTGTGGGAGGCTAAGGTGGGAGGATTGTTTGAGCTCAGGAGTTCAAGGCTTGTCTGAGAAAGAGTGAGACCCTGACTCACGAAAAAAACTGAAAACCCAGCCAAGGTGCCGTGGCAAGCACCTGTAATCCCAGAGGCTTTGGAGGCTGAGGCCTGAATCTGAGGTTGCAGTGAGCTATGACACCACTGTACTCTGCTCAGGTAGAATTAAGGTAGAATTCTGCCTACACACACACAAAAATTCTAATACTCAAGTAGTCACATTTGACTTCTACAATTACAAGAGATACAAGATAACAAATGTTATTGGTATATACTGAGTATTAAAATGTTAATACAGTTTTTTTCCTTTCTTAAAATGTATATACATCTTTTTGGCACCTCCGTATATTCCCAATAATTTTATTCCCAGTTTATTAGACTGACCTTTAATATTAGTCAGAGATCCCATCTGCCTTGCTATCATTCCATTTGTTCTATCTGAAGTCTGAGTAGCTCTCCAAGCAGTTGTGATCTCAAAGCTAAGATCCTCTGATTACAAAGTTAGCCCAAGCTGCACATGTAGTAACTATACCAGAGAATATAGATGAGGCCACCAATTAACTCAATTCTCTCCAGGAGTAGCACAAACATTTAACACAAACATGATAAATCAGAACTATTTTTTCTGATACAGGTATATTAATAATTCTGGAAGCACTTAAATGAATGGGTCTAGTATCTTACAAACATAACCTTAGTTTCTAGATCCAAAGACTAGACCATCTACCATCACTCAAATCTAAGAGGATATTCAAGTTAGGGAAAATGTCTATTTTGCTCTGGAATATCTCTATGTCACTCCTTATAAAAGAATCATCATAAGTTAGCTTAAAATTTACCCTGCCATGAATGGCTAAATTATAAATACTGGAATTTTAAAAATGATTTGCCTTCTTCAAATAGACTCTGACATTAGCAGAAACAGGTCACAAAAGATATCCTTAACTGAAAACTCCATTCCAGGGAAACTACAACAGATAACTATTCCCTACAGAAAGTTGTTTTGGTAAGCTATAAAGTAGACACCAAACAGGGGATGAGAGTAAAGAATGGCAGACTAAATTTAGTGTTTGCTAGTAGAAACGAAAAGCATTCTTTTCCTAGTAAGGAGAGAGCTGTTAGAGCAAAGTACTCAAAGTTTAAAAGAGAGGATTAGAACAGCAAATAAGAACCTAAAAAAGGCTATAGATGACTAAGAGCTGAGAACAAATCCAGGTAAAACCCAGAACATTATCCAATGTGGTAGCCACTATCCACGTACAGCTATATTTAAATGTAAATGAAAATAAAATTAACTTAAAATAAAATTTAAAATTCCAAACTGGACATCCACGTGTAAAAAATGAATCTAGACACAGATCTCAGGCCCTTCATAAAAATTAACTCAAAACAGATCAAGACCTAAACACAAAATTACAAAACTCTAAGAACATAATATAACATAGGAGAAAACCTAGATGATAATGGGTTTGGCAATGACTTTTTAGATATAACACCAAAGGCACAATGCACAAAAGAAAAAATTGATACAGTATACATCATTAAAATTAAAAATTTCTGCTCTGAGAAAGAAACTGCCAAGAGAACAAAAAGACAAGACATAGAAAATATTTGCAAAAGATATATCTACTACAGGACCGTTACCCAAAATACACAGTGAACTCTTAAAGCTCAAAAAGAAGAAAACAAACAACCTGCTTTAAAAATTGGCCAAAAATCTGAACAGATATCTCATCAGAGATATATAGAGACGGCAAATAAGCATATAAGATTTTCTACATCCCCTTATCAGGGAAATGCAGATTAAAACAAGACACCACTACACACCTAATAGAATAGCCAAAATCCAGAACAATGACGATACCAAATGCTGGCGAGATACGGGGCAACAGGACTCATCCACCGATGGCAGAAATGCAAAAATGATATAGCCACTTTGGTAGACAGTTTGGTAGTTTCTTCTAAAACTAAACATACTCTTACTCATACGATCCTGCAGATGACTCCATGGTATTCACCCAAAGGTGTTGAAAACTTAACCCATACAAAAACTGCATAAATGTTTCAGCAGTTTTACTCATAATTGCCAAAAATTGGAAGTAACCAAGACTACTCTCAGTAGGTGAATGGATAAAGTGTGGTACATCCAATGATGGAAGACTATTCAGTGTTAAAAAGAAATAAGCTATCAAGCCATGAAAAGACATACAGAAATCTTAAATGCATATTACTAAATGAAAGAAGCCAGCTCAACACGCACAGCACAGTGGTTATGGCACTAGCCACATAGAACAAGGCTGGCAGGTTGGAACCCAGCCCAGGCCAGCTAAAACAACAATGACAACCTCAACAAAAAATAGCCGGGTGATGTGGAGGGTGCCTGTAGTCCCAGCTACTTGGGAGGCTGAGGCAAGAGAATCACTTAAGCACAAGAGTTTGAGGTTGCTGTGAGCTGTGACATCACCGCACTCTACCAAGGGCAACATAGTGAGACTGTCTGAATAAATAAACAAACAAACGGAAGCCAATCTGAAAATTCTTGCTATATGACATTCTAGAAAAGGCAAAGTATGGGAACAGTAAAAAGTCAGAAGCTGTCAGAAGTTAGGAGGGAAGAAGGTACAAACAGATGGAGCGCAGAGGATTTTTAGGGCAATGAAATATTCTATATGATACTATAATGGTGAATATATATCATTAGACATTGCACATTTGTCCAAAAGCAAGCAACGTACTCCCCCCAAGAATGAATTCTAATGTAAACTATGGACTTTGGAGGATAATGATGTGCCAACACAGGATTAGCAATTATAACAAATATCTCTCTCTGGTGGGGACGCTCATGGGGGAAGGTTGTACATATGTGGGGGAAAAATCTTTTACCTTCATTCAGTTTTGCTGTGAACCTAAAACTGCTCTCAAAAAAAAAAGAGAATTTTTGAAAAGAAATTTCTTGGTTACACTAAGTTCAAGTTTTCAACAGACCCATGTAGCTAATGGCTACTGTGTTGTGCTGGACAATAAAGATAAAAATATTTCCATCACTGCAGGAAACTCTCCTGACAGTACTGTTCTAGAGGGTAAGAGAGAGAGATTAACTGACCTGGGAGCTGGGAAAAGAGGCACTACTACTACTAACAAAAACATCTGCCCGATAGCATTGAGCATTTACTGAAGGATCAAGTACATTTACCTTTCCTTTTCCACCTGTTCTTTTTTCCCTCCTTGTTGCTGCCACCATCACTGCTGCTGCTGCTGTTCTCAGAACTCTGGGAATCTGACTGACCATCACTGCTTTCTTCTGAACCTTCTGATAGCTCTTTCACCCCATCCGGCACATCTTTCTGAAAATGTAGGCATCCAATTAGGATTAATCATTACTATTTCAACAAACAAGAATTAAATTTCTGATATGCAATGTTGCATCTTAATCGCACTGATTAATTTTTAACATTATAGGACTCAGTAGCAGAACCAGCAGTACCTTGTGAATTCCTGTCATCTCTCTTTTTGCATCAAATAAGCTAACGTTTCCATCTATACCCAAAGATAAAAATTATACACTACATTCACAGGTAGGCAATATAGAGGCTTAGATAAAAATTGGGTAATCTGGGTAAATATTCAGGATAAAAAAACTACATAATAACATTTCTGTTAAAATATATACATCTGTGTATATGTGTGTGTGTGTGTGTATGTACCACTATGTACTTTGAATTCAGTTAGAGAATGAGAGTCTAGGTAGTAAAATAGTACATTATTCAATTCTCATTGGTTCCTGAATATTAGTTAGTAGCAAGGATTAAGAGAAAAAAAAATTTTTGAAAAATCAAACTGATTGGCACGGTGCCTGTAGCTCAGTGAATAGGGCACTGGCCACATACACCGAGGCTCGCAGTTCAAGCCCAGCCCGGGCCTGCTAAACAACAGTGACCACTGCAACCAAAAAATAGCCGGGTTTTGTTGTGGGCGCCTGTAGCAAGAGAATCACTTAAAGCCCAAGAGTTTGAGGTTGCTGTGAGCTGTGACGCTACAACACTCTACAGCACTCTATGCTCCCTAGGGCAACATAGGGAGACTCTATCTCAAAAAAAAAAAAAAAAAAAAAAAACAAGATCAGCTGGGCATATGTAGCTCAGCGGCTAAGGGCACCAGCCACATACACCAGAGCTGGCAGGTTCAACAAGCCCAGCCCAGGCATGCCAAATAACAATGACAACTGCAACCAAAAATAGCCAGGCGTTGTGTGAACACCTGTAGTCCCAGCTACTTGAGAGGCTGAGGCAAAAGAATCGCTTAAGCCTAAGAGTTGGAGGTTGCTGTGAGCTGTGATGCCATATCACTCTACGGAGGGTGACATAGTGAGACTGTCTCCAAAAAAGAAAGAAAAGAAAAGAAAAGAGGAGGGGAGGGGAGGGGATGGGGAGAGGGGGATAGGGGCAGAGGGGGAGAGGAGAGGAGAGGAGAGGAGAAAGATCAAACCGATTTTTCAAATTCTGGCAGAGAAAAGAAAGAAATCATTAAACACAAACACACACACACACACACACACACACAAAGGAACTTCTTTATCTCCTCCTAATTGTGCAGCCTTGGTCAGGCCCCTCATCAGTTTTAACATCTCATACCTCAGTTTCCCTGTCTATAAGACAGATGTAATAGGACCTACCTTAATCAAAGATCATGCTGAAGTTAAATGAGCTAATAAATGTAAAATGCTTAGGACAGTGTCTAAGAGCTCAATAAACATTAGCTACTATGTATTTATATAATAAATAAAAATATACACATAATAGCTTAACACATTAATATCATTTCTAAGTTATAAAACTATGGATGGTTCTTTTTTCCTCCAACATTTTATTTTCCCACATAATTTTTATAATCAGATAAAAATAATTCTGACACACAAAATGTGACCCTCCCACACACAACTGGCACCCATATGACATTTCAGCCAAACTATAAACTTCAGTCTCATAAGTAACAGCTATTTTCCATTTAAGTTTATGTCCTGGTGCCATTTCTCCCTGAAACTTCTCTTAAATTATACATTTTTTAAAAATATATACCCTGTATTTTTCTATTTTTCCTTCAAAATGCAGGACAATTTTATAGTTAGTTGCCAGCCAGACATCATGACCTGTAAGTTCAAAAAGTATATGAAATATAATTAGCCTCTTAAACTTGTGATCCCTTCAGAATCAACTACTCATGCCCCCAATTTTAGAATAATTTCAACCCCTATTTTACTCACTCTAAACGCTATATATTCTATTTCTCTAATGTCCCCTGCTGCCATCTCTTTTACCACTCTTGTAGTTCAAGCCTTGAGTATCTTTCAAATGAGTATAACCACTTTTTGATAAATGTCCTACTTAATATTAAAATCTATGCTACTTGAAATGCCTTCCTAAAAAAATGGATTTGATCACGCTTTTGCCTGAAAAACCTCTGCCATCCACTACACACACACACACACACAGAGACACATGCTGGCTCAGTCAGGTTTTCAAAGGTCTCCAGTGTTTGATTGATCTCTACCTAACATTTACCACACCCTCATTCCTTACCCTATAAGCTCAAAGATTATGATCTAATCACTGCAATTTACTCTGCTTTCAAATCCATTCTGAATCCACCTGTGCTTGTGCTATGTCCATGCCCTGGAAGACCCTTATTCTATTACTTTTCTGACAAAGTCCACCTCAAATCTTATAAATTAACAATAAAAAACTTTCTAGGTTCGGCACCTGTGGCTCAAGCGGCTAAGGCACCAGCCGCACACACCTGAGCTGGAGAGTTCGAATCCAGCCTGGGCCTGCCAAACAACAACAGCTGCAACCAAAAAATAGCCAGGAATTGTGGGGGGCGCCTGTAGTCCCAGCTACTTGGGAGGCAGAGGCAGAAGAATTACTCGAGCCCAGGAGTTAGAGGTTGCTGTGAGCTGTGATGTACAGCACTCTACCCAGGGCGACAGCTTTAGGCTCTGTTTAAAAAAAAAAAAAAAAAAAAAAAAAACAAAAAAAACCAAACAAACAATAGTGTTACTAGGAGAATCTTTTGTTCTATTTGGTTTTTGACCCCAGTTCCTGATGCAGAGCTCCTAAGACCTCTATGATTTCCTGAGTGATAGGATCATATTTTGTTAAGATGGCCTCAAAATGGCTCAAGATGGCCTTTTGTTGGACAGCCTCAAAATGGAGGGTGGCTGCCAGGTGAACCAAGCATGTGATTAGAGAGCTGGAACTTTCACCCTATTCCTCCATCTCAGAGAGGAGAGAGGGGCTGAAGGTTGGTTGAGTTCATCACCAATGGTCAGTGATTTGGTCGATCACGCTATGTTAATGAAGCCTCTATCAAAACTCAAAAAAAACTGGGTTTAGAGAACTTTAAGACAGTTGAATATATGGAGGCACTTGGAGGGTGGCGAATCAGGATGGCACAGAAGCTTTGTACATCTTCCCACATACCTCACCCTATGCATTTCTTCCATCTGGCTGTTCATCTGTATCCTTTGTAATATCCTTTATAATAAATGGGCAAATACATGCACAAGTTAAAAGCATTTCCCTGAGTTCTGTGAGTCTTCTTAGCAAATTAATCACACCCAAGGAGGGAATCCCAATTTACAGCAAGTCAGTTCAGTCATAAGTATGTATCACAACCTGGGACTTGTGATTGACATCTAAAGTAGGGGGCAGTCTGGTGAGACTGTGCTCTCAACCTGTGGGTTCTGACACTATCTCCAGACAGTAAGTATTAGAATTGAGTTGAATTATAGGACAACCAATTGTTGTCTGCTGTAGAACTGCATAGTGTATGGGGAGAAAACCTGGTGTCAGAAGTACTATATTGAATAGTGTGTGAGAATAAGAAAAACACTTTGGGCTTTTTTCCCTATTTCTATAACAGAGCAGGCACACTTAATCAATTGTATTAACGATATGGAAAGTCTAGAACAGCTAAAACCAAAAGAAAAGCTCCATATGGGAGGAAAGTTCCATAACCTCAGGAAGTTCAACAAAGTATATAAAAAGGAGGTAGGGAAGTAGGTAGATTAGTATCTTTTTAATGTTAATAGGATCCACACAACCACTGAGCATAGCACAAGGCTAAAAAGGTAACACACATTGATGGACATAGTCATTGCCTGCCAAGGCTTTATTCTCCTTCTGTTGATAAATTTCCTTTATGGGAAATCCTCTCTCCTCAATTGACCTTAAGTGGCCTTAATGTTAATCTCATATCAAGAGTGATCATGAGTCTAAAACTAGCTAATCAGAAGAATCTACACATTGGGCAACAGTGATCATTCAGGTACAGCCACCTGGGCCAAGACAAACCAATTAAATCAAACCAGAATTGTAAGAGGCTCCTGGCTTTAGTTCTTGTAACTCTTTTCTGTCTAGATTTAACAGCTTACAGAGAGAGAGCCTGACTGAAAATGAAACCAAAAGGAAGTGGAGAGACCAACCCCTAATGACATCACTTTAACTCCTGGATCTACCCTGAGTTTACCTAAAATTTTCAGTTAACATGAGCTAATAAATTCTGTCTTACTCAATCTCATTTGAATTGGTTCTCCTGTCAGTTAAAGGACATGGGTAAGAAAGGATCTCTCTAGGCTGTGCGCAGTGGCTCATGCCTGTAATCCTAGCGGTCGGGGAGGCTGAGGTGGGCCCATGGCTTGAGCTCATGATTCAAGACCAGCCCGAGCAAACACAAGACTCCATCTCTAAAAATAGCTGGGCGTTGTGGCAGGTGCCTATAGTCCCAGCTCCTCGGAAGGCTGAGACAAGAGGATCACTTGAGCTCAAGGGTTTGAGGTTGCTGTGAGCTAGGATGCCATAGCACTCTTAACAAGAGCAACAAAATGAGACTACGTTTCAAAAAAAAAAAAAAAAAAAAAGAAAGACAGAAAGGGTCTTTCTCAGTATAGGAATTAAAAATTAGCAAGCTTGTTATGTCAGAAAGAATACACACTTGGGGGGGATTTGGTTTTATATTCTGATTCTGATACTATCTGCACATCACTGGGCAAGAAAATCTTATCTTCTGAACTTGTGCATTCTCCATTATACAAAAAAAAAAAAATTTAACTGCAACTCTGAATTATAATCAAATGATTACTCAGAATCTTCCACAATAACACTCAATATTATTCAAATGTCGTAAGGCTCTTAATATAGTCACTGCAAGTCATTTAGATTTCATTCTTTCAAGATAAGATTATCATAAAGAATGAAAATAAAGTTATTTCTCTGATCTACCTACAAAGAGTTATGGGTTAGTAAAAAAGAAAAAAATGTATTGGATACAAGGTTGAAAATACTACCTTCCTAAAAATAAGCTACTCAAAGAACAGAATTCTACCTCTATGACTCAAACACTATTTTTATGAGGTCACTTCTTGTTTTATCTTTTTAAATGAGTCCCCAATAAAAATATTTACCTTCAAAGTATATACTCCCATTCTACCTGGAACCTTATAGAAGATGCCTTCTTCACCTCTGGAGTTTGTGTGCAGCATTGCATTCAGGCATGCAAGAGGGGAGGTTCCACTGCAAAACAAAAAGATAAACGCAATGATTCGACTCTGTCTCTGAATATCTATGTTAACACTGACTTAGGATAAAATTGGTCAGTAGTCCTTTGACTTACCATTTTTATAAACTATAAAAATATCAATATAGAAGGAGGCTGCCATGGAGAAAACAGATGTAAAATTCATTCCCATCTATTTAAAGAAATAGTAATTCCTTAATACCAATAGAGTATCTAAGATATAAAACAGGTAAAATACAGCAGTATCACAAAAATATTTTGTTTTATTCTATTTTATTTAGCACAAGCTTTACACATGTCCAGAGGTAAAAGTATGCATGTACACACATACACACAGAGAGATTCAAATAAACAGTCTTAATTCCCTTGCACAGTCCCACACTAAATTGAATCTGGGTTGTGAATCTAACACATTGCCATGATCTCCTCTATTTGAACCTACTGAGAGAGCACTTAAAAAGGTATTAAGTAGGTTAATGAATACTCATTTTATATATATAGCGACTTGGTTAGGTGTGTATTAATTCTAATATATAGATATTTTCTAGAATTTTAGTATACAATAAATTATCCATAAAAAATAAACATTATTTCCTTTTCTAACTATAATCATATTTCATTTTCCTATCTTTTTGTTCTTGTATAACAAAACAAATAGTAATAAAAATTATTAATGGGCCTTCTTGGTTTGTCCCTTTATTAAGGGAATGGCACTAATATCTTACCACTAAGCCTAATGTTACTTTACTGTTTAAGACTGTACATTAGAAGCACGCTTTTTAACAAATAGCAAATAAAATCATCTGCATTAAATAGTTCAGTACAAAATATCAAACATGGCTAGCATAAAATTTAAAATGGTCTTTATCTCGGATGATTAACCTTTAGTTTTTATGCAACAAAAATTATAAAAAGATCAAGAAATCAGAAATTAAAAAAAGAACTTCTAAATAAGTGTTAAAACATAGAAAACAGAAGTATGGTAGTAGGAAAAACACTTTAAAATCAAGTATTAGCATAAGGTTAAGAGCTGTAGTATTTAAAGACAGTGCTGCAATACTTAAAGACAATGTTCATATATCTAAGGAATATCACAAACGTTGTTAGATAAAATACTAGCATATTTCATACAAAAAATATAAGTAGCAAGTAAACATACAGAATGTTCATATAAAAGCAATCAAATTGGAAACAAGACTCAGGAATCTGAAAATACGTGGTATCCTTAAATTTTTTTTTTTTTAATTTCTCATAACTGCTTATTTCTACCTCTTCTCCCTCTCAGGTCTCTGTTGTTGCTACCCAATAATCAGGAATAAGCCTACTAGAAGAGGCTACTAGATTTTTCCTAAAGATAAAGTGAGAGAGCAATGAGTCATCCACTGTCTTTTGGTACCATGTAAGTATTAATATTAAGGGTCAAAAACTGGAAAGGTTTGCTCCTGCTCACAACACAGGTGGAGCACAACAACAAAATACAGAAACCCCTTTAGCTGAAGAAAATGTTGAGCATCTCCAGGTTGATTTTTATAGTTATGTTTATTCAACTTGGATATGTCCACGTTAAAAATATAAATAATACAACTCCAATCAGGATCCAAAAGTGTCTGTCAAATATATATATTAAAAACTGCCAAAAATTTTCTAGGAAAAAATGAAGGACTTGCTTAAGAATAAATTGTCTAAGCATTATTGAAGCAGTATGTTTCTAGGACAGGAAAAATGGGCAAATAAGCACTCTTATAGACTATACGTAGAAGAAAATAGCAAATGCCAGAAACAGATCATAATAAATTTAAAAGGTACCATTTATGTTTAATAGGAAAAAGGTGGGGTCATGCCATGGTCACCTATAGTTTGATTATCTGGCATCTGTTCCCTCTTCTTCTGGAGATAGTACTAAAATTACTTGCAAAATGGTCCTTTCCCACTGTTAGTCATGTAGTTGAGAAAGACTTAAATCCCACTTTCATCACAGGGGTAAATCCAAACTGATTAATATCTACTAAGAGTATTAGGAGGTAAGGTCTAAAACGTTAAATCATTGTGTAAATATGAGGAAAGGAGCTAGAATCAAAGTAGAAATACACAGGACAGAAGAATGACACAGAAAGGATTATAAGGAGAAATACAACACCCAAAACGGCAGAACTCAGGAAAGGGGAGGAAGCAATATTTCTTTTGCCACTGTGTCAAACCTTGCCTTAAAACAATCCCATCTTTGGAATCTTGTTGAGGTTTTTTTAGGTCATAAGAAACAAAGAGTTCTAAATAAAATAGCTTAATAGCATTGGTGTATCTCATACATCAGGAGATTCATCAAATGCCGAAAGATAAAATGTAAAAGGTGCCGGGCGCAGTGGCTCACGCCTGTAATCCCAGCAGCTTCCAGAGGCTGAGGCAGCGGGGTGCCCGCTGCCCAAGTCTGAGGTTGCGGTGAGCTACAACGCCCACTGCACTCTGCTCAGGGGCATAGGGTGGGACTCTGTCTCCAAAAAAAAAAAAAAAAAAAAAATGAATAAATAAATAAAGCAAAGAAATAAAAATAAAAAATAAGCAAGGAAATTAAAAAAAAAAAAAGTAAAAGGTGTGAAAAGAAACCAGCATAACAACCAAAGAAAAGCTTTCTACAAAAAGAAGAAGCCTAAATACCACAAAAGAAAGACACATGCTCATTTTTTGAAAATAAAAATTTCTATACGGCTACGGGGCATCTAACAAGGGTATATGTGAAACTTAGTAAATGTGGAATGTAAATGTCTTAGCATGGTAACTGGGAAAATGCCAGGAAGGCTATGTTAACCAGTGTGATGAAAATGTGTCAAATGGTCTGTGAAGCTAGTGTATGATGCCCCATGACCATATCAATGTACGCAGCTATGATTTAATTAAAAAAAAAAAATTCTATATGGGAAAAAATACAACAAAATAAAGAAAATATATGAAACTGGAATAATTAACTGCAAAACATGACAGACAAAAGACTAAGAAGAGATTCTTTTAGCAAAACACAAATCCATGAGGAAAAAAAGGATATGAACAAATGATTCATAAAACATCAGTGTATATGATTTAAAAAAAAGCAAAAACACAAAAAAGTTCAAACTTAATACTGATAAATAGAAAGAAAATTAAATCAAGATACTACTGGTTTAGCGGGGGAAATGAAATAGATTGAAGCTTTAGTTAAGTCTTATACCAAAGTCAATTTACTTGTTTGTATATTATACTCATTTCTGTAAGATATTACCATTGAAGGAAACTTGGTGAAATGTTTGTGGAATGCTATGTACTATATTTGCAATTTCCTATGAATCTACAATTATTTCAAAATAAAAAGCCAGATAGATTGAGAAAAAAATCCACTGCTAATAAGGTTATAGGCTAATGAACACTGACTGACTGTGGGGTGGTGGGAGGGGGAATTCTACCTTTCCCCACATTTCTCATTTCTACCTCAGGAAAGTAATATGGAAGTATCCATTAAAATAAAAATATTTGAGGCTCAGCGCCTGTAGCTCGAGCGGCTAATGCGCCAGCCACAAACACCTGAGCTTGAGGGTTCGAATCCAGCCCGGGCCCGCCAAACAACAACAACGGCTGCAACCAAAAAATAGCTGGGCATTGTGGCAGGCACCTGTAGTACCAGCTACTTGGGAGGAAGAGGCAGGAGAATTGCTTGAGCATATGAGTTGGAGGTTGCTGTGAGCTGTGATGCCATAGCACTCTACCCAGGGTGACAGCTTGAGGCTCTGTCTCAAAAAATATATAGATATATATTTGGGACCGCTGATCCAACAACCCCACTTCAATCTATCCTACAAAAATAAGATAAAAAATTAAGAACATATGTACAACGATTTACTCTACCATTTGAAGCATCAAGCACTGAAAAATGAGCTGGGTGCAGTGGTGCAAGTTTATAATCCCAACTACTCTGGAGCCTGAGGATCACTTAAGCTTGGGAGTTCAACACCAGCTGAGCAACATAGCAAGACACCTGTCTCAAAATAAAATGACCTCAAAGTCCATTAATAAGGGAGTGGTAGATGTATTAATAACATAGCCAACAGGAACATGAATCAGTAACAGATAGAGGAGTTATAACTACACTCCAAGAAGTCTTTTGTCCAGCCCTCACAACAATCCTGAGGCAGGCAAAAATCATTATACTGTTTTTTACAAATGAAAAACTCTTTAATAAGCTGTTTAAGATCACAGTGTTAATCAATGGGTAAAGCCAAGATTCCAGTTATAAGAAACAAAACAGAAACAGAAGAGGGAAGAGATGGCTTAGAAAGAGAACACAAAAACATGAAAAAAAAGTTCAATAAGCCCATGTGGGTAAACCTACCCCAATTAATGATATTCAATTTCAATATTAAGTACCTATTCTATTTAGAGGAATAAACTAGATCTAAGAGTAAAGGTTTCTTAGCTCAGAATCTAATGGAGAAGACAGACAAGGGTGCATTGTGATCAATGCCATTAATACAGACACAAGTCCAGAAACACTTAGGCTCAATGTTTCAGACATACAGATTTTTTGGATTTTAGAAACTTAATATGATATCCCATAAATTGTGCAACACTACCATCGAGATTAGGAGCAGCATCCCATAACCAAATACTGTGAAACTTATGAATACTCACACTAAGTAAAGATTTTGTATAGTTTCATGTCAGTTCAAGAGAAGTGCTGCTGTCAAGTGAGATTTAGTGCTAAGGATAAGAAACTTCATTTTTCAAGCATATGGATAGGAGACTGTGAACCTGTATATTAAAAGTACTTTAGGTGAGAGAAAAAAACAAACTAGTCTAGGCTTAGTACTTGACAACAACAAACAATAATAAACAATAATAACAAACCAGTCCTTAAAGTGAAACTTACGAAATTAAAGTAGATGGCACAAATATCTGGTGAAAAGACATGAGATGGTCACTATACAGAAACCATTGTAAAATACCCTTACAAATCTGGGTATAATTTTCCTTTAAAGAAAACAAGAAAGTTTTGAAAAACTCACACATGACACAGTACCATTTTTTGAAAATTTAAATTTTATTTCAGAAAAATTAAAAAAAAAAAAAAAGGATCCTGGCAGAGTTTATTTTTTGTAAAAAACGAACAATGGCAAGAGGAATAAAGTAGGATATACTACTCAGGCTGGCTGGAATACGCCTTCAGAGGAAGGGTTGCCAGAATTCTATAATTAAATTAAAATAACTGAATACCTTGAAAAAATGAGGCAGCACCTGTATGGGTGATAAAATCTTAGTATTGAATCAATACCAATGTTAAGGCAAGTAAATTCAATAGATGGCAAGTACTTGAGACAACTGAATCAAGTTTGGTGGCTCACACCTATAATCCTAACACTCCAGGAAGGTCTGGGTGGGAGAACTGCTTGAGCTCAGGATTTCAAGACCAACCTGAGAAAAAGCAAGACTGTGTCTCTACAAAAAAATACAAAAATTAGTCTGGCATGGTAATGGGTACCTTTAGTCCCAGCTAAAGGGAGGCTTGGGAGGCTGCAACAGGAGGATCATTCACTTGAGCCTAGGAGTTTGAGGTTGCTCTGAGCTGTGATAATGCCATTGCACTCTAGGCAGGGTGACAAAGCAACACTGTTGTCAAAAAAAAATAGAATCATCTTGAAGATTACTTAAATATGATGAAACAATTCCATTTTTCTTATCCATACTCAAAAGACTGGAGGTGAAGAAGCAGGGGGTCTTTTAAGGAGAGGAACAAGTCTAGAGCTGTAATTTTATGATGAATTTTCCACCTCACATAAGAAGATACATTAATGTTTTATATCCAAGACTCAAAGAACTAAAGTGACTTCATTCATACTGCCAAAGGCCATAGTTCTTTTCACAATACAAAATGGTTCCTTAGCAGTAGCTAGCAAGGCCCAGAGACTTGAGGTCAATAAATGGACTGCACTGCCTAGGTTCGGTGCTCATAACAGCCACATACACTGAAGTTGGCAGGTTCAAACCCAGGGTGGGCCAGTTAACCAACAATGACAACTGCACAAAAAATACCTAGGTGTTGTGGTGGGCGCCTATAGTCCCAGCTACTTGGGAGGCTGAGGCAAGAGAATCGCTTGAGCCCAAGAGTTTGAAGTAGCTGTGAGCTGTGACACTCTACTGAGGGCGACATAGTAAGATTCTGTCTAAAATAAAATAATAAAATACAATAAAATAAAATAAATGTACTGCCTAGATAAAACTGATATAGTAACTCATAAAAAGAGACATCACTACATGTAAAAGAATCAGATTTAGGGATCTGTACCAAACTGAATTCAGATCTGAGTATACCCTGGGCAAGTCACTATGAACACTCTTAATATATTCATCTATAAATGGAGGTATTCTCACCTACTCTGTTACACAATTGTGCAGATTACAAATAACACATATATAAAATGGATATCACGTAGCCAAGACTCAGTAACTACGGTGGTTACTTTGCCAACTTCCTCCCATACCCCAGTCTGGTGGTATTCCAGTATTCCCTATCTCAAGTGATGATAATCTCACCCCCACCCTCATCTATTCTCTACTCTTTATAAAGATAGAGTAACCTTCTACAAACAAATATAATCATGCCACCTCCTGCACAGCTTAAAATTCATCCACCATAGCACAATTTTCTTAGAATATAAAATTATCAAAATAATCTGACTTTCACCATTCTGCTACACACTGTCACTGCCCTAGCCTCATTCAGCCCTCTTTCCACTTTGTAACTTACAATTATTTTCTTGGCTTAATGTTTCTGCTTGCACTGATAAAACTCACCTCCCTTTCTCCTAGCAAGCTCCACTTCATTCTTCAGATTTCAGCCTAATGTCCTTTGCTTAAGGAAGCCTCTTTTATGTTCTACAGAATCCTATACTCCTCTGAAACAAGTAGTATTTATAACTACATGTACTCTAAGAAAAAAATTTGAGTTTAATATCTGACTGTATTGTCAGCCAGTCAGATTCAATGACATGTAATTTTATTTAATGTCTGTTCTCTCAAAAGCCAATTCTCTCTTCTTTTCTATACCTGAGTCCAAAAAGTTCCAGCTCCAGGGCCTACGAGCAGTCATCTTGCAATTTTGATGGATAACCCTTTTGAGAATGCAACAAAAACTAAGGAAGCAGGGCTGAGATACGGATGAAACCGCCAGAGCATCTGAATAAGTTTAGTTTTGCTTGTTTTTTTCCACTTACATTAAATACCGTATATACTCGAGTATAAGCCGAGTTTTTCCGGCACAAAATTTGTGCCAAGTTCGGGTTTTTCAGCACAAATTTTGAGCCAAAAAACTCAGCTTATACTCGAGTATATGCGGTAATTAATTTCCTGCAGTGTTTAAGCCAGTTTACATTGTGTTTCCTGTTATTTACAACTGAAAATAACTGATCCAAAGCACCTACGTAAAAGCATTCAAATTTACAAAAATATAAAAGGAAAACAAGAAAAAAAAAATAGAGGAATGTTTAAAGGTAGACCACAGTCTACTATTAATAAGAAAACACTACCTTTATGGCTAGATACAGTAGCTCGCACCACTGTGTAAGATAATGCTTGCATTATGGGAGGCTTGGAGGATCGATTGAACTCGGAAGTTCAAGACCAATCTGAGAATAAGTGAGACCCCCCCTCTCTCTACAAAAAACAGAAAAATTAGCCTGGTGTGATAGTAGGGTGCCTATAGCCCCAGCTACGTGGAAGGCTGAGGCAGGAGGATTGCTTGAACCCAGGAGTCTGAGGTTGCAGTGAACGACAATGATGCCAAATGTACTCTACCTGGGACAACAAACCAACAGTCTGTCTCAAAAAAAAAAGATAAATGAAAAATTTTATATCCAGTCTAGATGTCATTCAAACAAAGAAGCATCACACAATAAACTTAAAAATTCTATGATGAAATCTAGATAAGAAAGAAATGCACCAAAATAAACAATTCCGAAATAAAATGTCTTTGGGAGGAAAAAGTGATGTACATTGCAACTAGGTAATAAATGAGAAATGTAAATGTTTTCCTTTTTTTAAACTTTTATTTTAAAAGCAATAAAATCACAGAATTTTTCTATTTTCTTTTTCCTCAATTTTAAAGATCATTTAGGAATCAATACTCTTTATGGCAGGCAACGCCTGTAGCACAGTGGGTAGCGCGTCAACCACACACACCCAGGCTGGTGGATTCAAACCCAGTCCGGGCCAGCTAAAATCAACAATGACAACTGCAACAAAAAACAGCTGGGTGTTGTAGTCCCAGCTACTTCGGAGGCTGAGGCAAGAAAATCCCTTAAGCCCAAGAGTTTGAGGTTGCTGAGAACTGTTTTGCCACGGCACTCTACCGAGGATGACATAGTGAGACTTCATCTCAAAAAAAAACCAAAACAACTCTCTATAGTGAAGAAACTGAAGTCTACCAACTTAATGGTTATTCCAGTTATAGAGTTTCAGGATATTTTATTTAGTGTACATTTTTTCCATGATTGATTAATTTGTTTGGAGGGAATATCGGGGATAATTTTTTAAAATATTAAATACTCAAAAAATATGAGAATAAACTATCAAAACAACAACAAAAAAAACTACTGAAAGGTTCTTTTTTAGAATCATGACCTTCATCACAGAGCACGCTATTAAAAAAAACAAAACAAAAGCTAGGACAGCAGGTAAGAAAGGAAACTGCATACAGATCAAAGTGAAGGACTTCTACTTCAAGAGAAAAGACACATTGAATTGTAAGGTATTTGCTAACCAAGTACAAGAAGACACACTCAAAAAGAGTTCCAAATGCCTACAAAAACCAAGAATGGGGATACCTCTACATAACATTCAAATAAGGTGAAGAGGCAAGCAAAGATGAAGAAGGTGAGAAAACCCAGTGGTTTTAGAATGAATATATTTAGACCGTATCACCAACATTTTTAATCATTTAAATTATATGGTAATGTTCTCTGGGGGGGGGGGGGAAATTAGCCTTTTACTAATATTGATATAAAAGCATTTTGGTAACTTGAACGTTTGTCACATAAAAGTATATTTTCAAGTATATTTCAAGTATTTTTCAAGTATATTTTCAAAGGCTTTGCAAACCTATGACAGAATGGCTTACCTTTACTCTACAGTATATCTGACAAATGGTTCATTATGCCTCAAAACTGTTGCTATACTAAGCAGCTAAAACGTTTCCAAATGCTGTTCTTAGATTAAATTATGACTTCTCCAAAAGCAATAAACATTACGCAGAATAACCTAAAGAATAAGAATCTATGAGTTCATACTGATAAAAATAAACGAACAAATCAATGAATGAGAAAGAATTTCTTGCAGCAGAATTCCAACAAAAAAAATATAGAAATGATGGAATTAAAAAATCACATATGTGGCAACCACGAGTACAATCAATAGATACTGTGGTAGATAAGATTCTAAAATGCCCAATTATTCCAAGTAGCCAGTGTCCTTGTGTAATCTCTTCCCCATGAGTATGGACAAGATCTGTGATTCACTTCTAACCAAAGAATATAGCAGAGGTGATATGATGTCACATTAGTGACTATTTTACGTACAACTATAGTGTCCTTATGAGCTGACTCGGCTGGCTTTGAGGAAACATGTAGCCACGTCAAGGAGGGCTACATGGCAAAGAACTCAGGAAAGCCTCTAGCCAATACCTGGCTAGGACCCAAAACCCTCAATCTTATATAACCTACAAGGATCTGAATCTTGCCAACATGAGACCTTGGAAGTTGATCATTCCCCAATCAAGTCTTCAGACAGGAACTCAGCCCTGATCAACACTTTGATTACCTTGTTGGACGCGGTGGCACGCCTGTAGTCCCAGCTACTCGGGAGGCTGAGACAGGAGTATTGCTTGAATCCAGGAGTTCTGGGCTGTAGTGCGCTATGCCAATCGGGTGTCTGCACTAAGTTCGGCATCAATATGGTGATCTCCCGGGAGCGGGGGGGGGGGGGGGGGGGCCCCCCCCGGTTGCCCAAGGGGGGGTGAAACCGCCCACGGCGGGAACCGCCCCAAGAAAACAATTT
>CAUYPK010132535.1:0-11157 GCA_963574355.1 Loris lydekkerianus
AATAGGGGCACATTGAAGATGACAATTGTGGTATTCAGCAATGATGCCGGTAGCACTTTTTTTTAGGATGGTCTCACAAACATGATCCTGTGAACTTGGATGCCATGGACCAGAGAAGACCAATGTATATTTCAGAGTATCACACCTGCACAAAAACTTACACAGATGACCATACCATCTTTATTTATAATAATCAAAC
Source organism: Loris lydekkerianus (assembly GCA_963574355.1). Lineage (NCBI taxonomy): Eukaryota > Metazoa > Chordata > Mammalia > Primates > Lorisidae > Loris > Loris lydekkerianus. The sequence goes on from CAUYPK010132535.1 coordinate 200, forward strand.
TCTAGAAAAAACTGAGATGTCCTTCAATTAGTGAATGGTTAAATTGTGGTGCATCCACACCATGAACTACTACTCAGCCACAACAAGAAGGAACTACTGATGGACCACTAACTACCTGGATTGATATCTCCAGAGAATTACCGGTATGCTGAATTTAAAAACCCAGTCCCCAAAGGTCTTTATGATTCTATTTATACAACACTTTTGAAATGACAAAATTATAGTATTAGAGAACAACTTAGTGGTTGCCTGGGGTTAAGGAGGGAATGGAGGAGTGTAAATGACATGAGCGATCCTTGTGGTGAGAGAAATGTTCTGTATGTGAATTTCCTGGTTGTGGCCTTGTACAACGGTTTATCAAGATGCTACCTTTGGGGAAAACTAGGTAAACCATACATTGCATTTGAATCTACAATTGTCTGAAAATAAAATTTAACTAATTTTTTTTTTTTAAATAGGCTCCTCCTCCTTACCTGAAGTGATCTGCCAGAATCTCCTGGAATCAAAGCAGAGAATCTCTGGGGTGATTTTCCATTAGCTGGCATGTTCACCCTGGGCCTCAGCCCACCTTCCAAAGCTGGAGGGGTATCTGTATGCAAAGGATCCTGCAGCCCAGTAAGGGATAAGGTTAACTAGCTCCACAGAAACACCAAGAAATCCTGAAAAAAACAATATCCATGTCATCAGTGTCATTCCACATTCACCCCACAAAGTTATAGCAACCTCTACTCTTAGTATTAGTCAAGGGGGATTATGGAAATGATCACATGATATTTGGGATCAAATTAACAAGTACTTTTTTTTCCCTCAGAGCCTCACTCTGTTGCCCCAGGCTAGAGTGCTGTGGTGTCACAGCTCACAGCAATCTTCAACTCTTGGCTCAAGTGATCCTTTTGCCTCAGCCTCCCAAGTAACTAGGACTATAGGCATGCGACACCACGCCCGGCTAATTTTTCTATTTTTAGTAGACAGGGTCTCACTCTTGCTCAGGCTGGTTTCCAACTCCTGAGCCCAAGTGATCCACCTGTTTTGGTCTCCCAGAGTGCTAGATTACAGGCCTGAGCCACCACACTGAGCAGCACTTATTCTTAAGTGGCACTAAAGGGTGCTTTGCACCCCACCCAGCCAACCTACACCTCAATTCAGATTTAATGCAAAAGAGGGAAGGTAGAACTGGGGCAGTGAATGGTGCTTAAGGGCTATGAGGTGGGTAGAGGAGTGGTTTGTCCATGGGGACTTGGAGTGTACTGTGAAGGCAAGGAAACCTGGTAATTTGAATAAAAGGAAAAGGGTCACCTGGGCTCCACAGCTTAGGCCTGTAATCCTAGCACTCTGGGAGGCCAAGGCAGGGTGATTGCTTGAGCTCAGGAGTTCAAGACCAGCCTGAGCAAGAGCCAGACCCTATCTCTAGTCAAAATAGAATAAGTAGGTGGGTGTTGTGGCTGGGGCCACCTGTAGGCTCAGCTACTCAGGAGGCTGAGGCAAGAGGATTGCTGAAGCCCAGGAGTTGGAGGTTGATGTGAGCTATGACTCCATGGTACTCTACCCCTGGCAACAGAGGAGTGCCTCTGTTTTTTTTTTTTTTACTCTGCCTCAAGGAAAAAAAAAAAGAAAATGAGTCATCTCTTCTTCCATCTTTTGTTATTTTTGCATCTGAAGGTGAAAAATCCCTCTTACCTTCTTCTACAGGGAAGCTTTTGGCCTCTTCTTTCCAAAAGAAGGTTCAACATTAATCATATAATTTATTATATCAACAAACTGGAAGGGGGAGTGGAACATGCTGCCATTAACTTATACCAAACAACACTTAATGCAATTCGGCAACCATTACTAATAAAAGTTCAAACTAAAATTAGGAAAGAAGTAAATCACTTTAAATATCACAAAAATCAATTACATAACACAACCCTGAAATATCATGCTAAAAAGTAAAATGATGAAGCTTTTGCCATAAAATGTAGTAATGTCTGCTTTTACTCAAAATTGTTTTGCAGGCTCTACCTCACACAATATGAGATGAAATTACTGAGAGTAAGTATTGGGAAGAAATGAAAATGTTGCTTTCTTGCCAATGATATGACTTTCTACATGAAAAACCTACCAGACTCTGCTAAGAGGCTAGTAGAATTCATAGTGTAGTTTGATGAGGGGCTGGATACAAGATAATTAAATTAAAAGAGCAGATAGCTTCTCTCTATGATAGCAATAATCAAATATAAACAGAAGAAAACCATTAATAACAATAGCAAAAGTTATATAAAATATGTAAGCATAAATCTTTTAAGGAGCTAGAAAAAAGAAGAAAACATAGTATACAGACATGTCATGTCCCAGGATAAGAAGAGTTTATGAAAATGTCAGCCCTCCCACAGGTATTACATTCATGTAAGGAATAAATAAATACAAAGAAAAATTAAACACAAAGCTCAATAACAATAAGAAAGTGTATACAAAATATTGTTGAATAGAATCAAAGAGATTCTTTTATTTATTTATTTATTTATGACAGTCTCACTATATTGCCCTCAGTAGAGTGCTGTACTGTCACAGCTCACAGCAACCTCCAATTCTTGGGCTTAAGCGATTCTCTTGCCTCAGCCTCCCCAAAAGCTGGGGCTACAGTCGCCTGCCACAACACCCGGCTATTTTTTTGTTGCAGTTTTATTGTTGTTTAGTTGGCCCGAGCAATTCTTGGGCTTAAGCGATTCTCTTGCCTCAGCCTCCCAAAAAGCTGGGGCTACAAGCGCCTGCCACAACACCAGGCTATTTTTTTGTTGCAGTTGTCATTTTTGCTTAGCTGGCCCGGGCCGGGTTCGAACCTTCTAGCCTCGGTATATGTGGCTGGCGCCATAACCACTGTGCTACTGGCGCGGAGCCAGAACCAGAGATTCTTAAAGGTAAACTTATGATCTTAAATCTTTTGAACAAAGAAAGGCTAGAGTGTTAATGAACGAACATCCAATTTAAGAAGTTCAAAAAAGAGCACAGTGCGGGTAAGACCAAAAATTAAAGAAAAAGAAAACGAAGGTACATCAGAGAGGATCAACAAGGTAAAAAGTTGGTTGTTTGGAAAGGCTAATAAAATTTGCAAACCTCTGGGATTACTAATCAAAAAAAAAAAAAAAAAGCTGAAACACACACTATTATGACTTCACAAGTATAGAACCAAAGGAATCTAAAACCCGACTACCCCAAAGTCCCCATCCCTGACTCCTACAGATTACAATGCACTAGATCCTTTATAGGTCCCCAAAAACTGACACGACAAACTGTCAATTTGTCATTCTCCAAAGCCAACAAAGCCTTCACCCCAAAATCACCTGAGCGATTATTCACGCCATAAAACCTCGTTCACTCACTTTAGCACTGCGCACCAAAAAGACTTAAACAGTTTCTAGGGAACACTTCCTCCTGACACTGCACCCTGTAAAGCTGGTGGTTTTGGATGTGATCATTAGGGTTGAGAGGTTGTAGTGTACTCACACTGAACCAGGCGTTGTTACCAGTCGGGAGAGACTTTGTCCAAGAGTGGCGTGGTCAAGCAAGCAACATGGCGGCGCTGATGAGTTTTCCCATGAGGGCTGCCATCTTAGCACCTATTCCGTACTGTGGGCTGTTCCACAGAAGGCGGAGGAGGGGGTTGTCAGGGATAGAAACATTCTGAGCAAGCTTCTGGAGGAGCTTGTCTTTGGAACTGGGTTCTATAGGTCTGTAAGAAATTCAGAGCATCCCCAGGAGGATGGTATGTCCTGTTGTTCAAAGGAGACATCACTGCGCCAGAGAGGAAAGGAGTCAAAGTGTTACAACCCCCTTCTTGGCGATACCACTGGAAAGAGGGGGCGAAGGCAGGTTAATAAGGTCCCCTCCTGGGCGATACCACTGGAGAAGGGGGGGAGGAGTCAGGATGATGGGAGATGTGCTGAAATTTCTGTGGCGGGGCATTGAATCCTCTTCAAACTCCGTCTCCCTAATTACCCCGAATACAATGACAATAGCTAGGACTAATGATATTAATAGTCTTTGACATGGATAACCAATCTTGTTTATTAAATTGTCAATAGAAAAACGTTTAGAAAACATTTTAAGCATAAATTTAGGCCAGGCTCAGTGGCTCACACCTGTAATCCTACCACTCTGGGAGGTCGAGGCAGGAAGATCCCTCGAGCTCAGGAATTCCAGACCAGCCTAAGCAAGAACCAGACCCTTTCTCTACTAAAAATAGAAAACTTAGCCGGGTGTTGTCACAGGCTCCTGGAGTCCCAGCTACTCTGGAGGCTGAAGCAGGAGAATCACTTAAGCCCAGGAGTTTGAGTTGAAAGAGAAAGCATACTTTTGAGGAAAATGCATGAAGATTGCTTCAAACACCTGCTGGCAACCAGGTTTCAGCTGCTCTTAGTCTCTTTTATATGGAAATTCAGGAGTTGCTACTGACTTTTGGGAGACTAGAGAGAATTATTTAATATGAATATTTTTTACCTGTGAACACAATCTTTAAAAACCTTGTCCAAGTATGTCCACCTCTAGGAAGCCTTCTTTGACAAAAGGAAGACAGTTCTTTTCTCTGATGAAGGTGTTTCACATCCAGCAGGTGGACCCTGGATATGGATTGCTGGGTGCCCTAAGGATATTCAAACTTTCTCTCTGGGCCTCAGCTCAACAATCGGGAGAGTTAGACCATCAGCCCCTCAGAATATCCCATTTTCTTTGTCTTCCCTGCAGTATTTGTGAATTGGATAGAAGACGGAATAGCAGTTGTGAGAACATTGGCATAAAACAAACACTACAAACATTTCCAAAACTTATTATTGTTATGACTTCTGGTCAACATTCAAATCCTGTACTCTGCTAACACTTCCACCATTGATGCCTCTCTGGCTAATCTCAAACACGGGCCTTTCTTAGATTTGCCAACACCAATGTTGCACTCTTGATCTGGATTCATGGCCTCTATTAGTGATTCCATTATCAATATCCCTGTATTTTAACCCTGAATACAAACTACTGCTAACTCTTGTACCATATGTTCCCTTCTTGAGAGACTGGGTATCTGTTAATTTTCCACTATCAATGCCTCTCTGTTTTAGATCTCAACTATAGGGCAATGGTTAACTTTCTACCATCAAAGTCTCTTTGATTAAATATCCAAATAGACCTATTTTATCAGATGCCTGAGTTCAAGTTCAAAGCAGAGAGGCAATGAGGTCCATAAAGCCCAGGCTCAAGAATTAGACCACGGAGTTAGTGAAGGTAGAAGTTGATTCATGATGGAAGGCTGCTTATAGGCCTGGCCTTGTCGCCTCTAAAGCAAGATGGTAATTTCTGGCAAAATAATTAACAAGGTTTTCAGATTAAACTAGGGGGACTGATGATGGAAAAGTTAATATTTTCCTGGGATAGGGTAGCTCTTGTAGCTCAGTGGGTAGGGCGCTGGCCACATGCACCAGGGCTGTTGGGTTCAAACCCAGCCCTGGCCTGCTAAAAACAAAAAAATAGCTGGGCATTGTGATGGGTGCCTGTAGTCCCAGCTACCTGGGAGGCTAAGGCAAGAGAATCGCTTAAGCCCAAGAGTTGGAGGTTGCTGTGAGCTGTGACACCATGGTACTCTACCAAGGGCAACAAAGCGAGACTCTGTCTCAATTAAAAAAATAAAATTCCTGGGATATAGACATGGAATAGTTGTTGGAGGCCCTAGGGTTCAATCCCAGAAATTATATGTCACTTGTGAGATTAGGTTGTAAAAGACCACGGGGGGGAGGGGTTAGGGAGGTAGCAGGGGGGAAGGGCAGCCCCAGTAAACAACTTGGCTACAGCATTATGAGAGACACTGAGACAGAGCCACCCAGAACCGAGACAGAACCACTTCCAAATTTTTGACCCCACAGAAATTTTGAGATAATAGTTTGTTGTTTTAAATTTTCATGTTTAGGGGTAAAATTACAGCATTAGATAACTAATATAGGTATTTATTTAAAGATATTTGGTATTATAGGTATTTGGTTCATAATGTATGTTTTGCATTAATTTTGACTTTTGAAAATGTTGCTTTATGCCGAGTGTGATGGCTTAGGCCTATAATCCTACTACCCTGGGAGACCAAGGCAGGTGGATCACCTGAGCTCAGGAGTTCGAGAACACCCTGATCAAAATCGAGACCACCGTCTCTACTAAAAACATAAAAACTAGCTGGGCAATGTGGCAGGTGCCTGTAGTCCCAGCTACTCTGAAGGCTGAGACAAGGGGGTCACTTGAGTCCAAGAGTTTCAGGTTGCTGTGAGCTATGATGCCATAGCACTCTACTCCAGGTGACAAAATGAGAATCTATCTAAAAAAAAAAAAAAAAAAAAAAGGTTGGGTGGTGCCTGTAGCTCAAGTGGCTAACACATCAGCTACATACACCAGAGCTGGTGGGTTCAAATCCAGCCCAGGCCTGCCAAACAATGACAACTTCAATCAAAAAATAGCCAGGTGTTATGGCTTGGTGCCCATAGTTCCAGCTACTTAAGAGGCTGAGGCAAGAGGATCACGTAAGCCCAGGAGTTGGAGGTTGCTGTGAGCTGTGATGCCATATCACTCTACCCAGGGCGACAGCTCAAGGCTCTGTCTCAAAAAAAAAAAAAAAAAAAAGTTTTTGATCTTTATTACTGAGATTTTTTTAGTGCACCCTTAACTTTTGTAATTGAGGTGAATGCCTCACTCACTTCACCCTGCTCCTAGCCCTGCAGAGAAACCTTGTTCTCTAAAATCATAAACCATCCAAAACATTTCTGTTTGGAATGATATCAGTAAAAATAAAACATCCCACTCTTGGCTGGAGGATCTAGTCATTTCGACAGAGAAAAACAGGCTTGATTTCCAGCCCAGATGTAGAGCTTCAGATAAGGGGTGTCTGGAGCCAACGGTTCATAGCTATCTTTACTTTCCTGGTACTAAAGAAAAAGGACCCTTGGTCTATTTTATAGTCTGGACCTGATGTTGATCTTTTCACATACCAACCTACTTTACTTTGGGTTTATCAAAATACTGCTTCAGGCTGGGCATGGTGGCAGGTCATGCCTGTAATCTCAGCTATTTAGGAGGCTTGAGTAGGAAGATTGCTCCCAGGAGTTCAAGACCAACCTGAGCAACATAGTGAGACCCTGCTTCTACAAAAATTAGCCAGGCATAGTGGTATGTACATGCCTATAGTCCCAGCTATTCCACAGGTTGAGGTGAGGGGATCACCTGAACCCAGGAGTTTGAGCTATTACATCACTGCACTCCCACCTGGGCAACAGAGACACTGTCTCTAAACAAAACAAAAACAAAAACCAAACAAACAAAAAACACTGCTTCATTTAAGCTTTACCTAAACTTCACTCCTATATCCTATAGTAATCCATTCTTAAATCCTGCAGTAATCTCAGTTTTTCCCTTGTTTGGTGACACTATGATGATTAACGACCTTATTGACTGAGGAGTTAACTGAGAGAAGGGGCATTCTGTGCAAAAAACCAGGAAAACTGGATCAAATTCATCACCCTAGGTGAGACATCCCCACAATTCCTATGGGGTGTGGTCGCCCTTGCTGCAACAGTTTAATAAACTCATTTCTCTCTGACTATAGATGGGACCCTGGTGATCTTTATTCAAGGTCATTAATGTTGCAAGAGTTCAGAGGTCGAGTTTGGGATCAGTCCTAGTATACATGGATAGTGGAAAAATGAAGAGGCCTGGTTCAGGCATCACATTAGAGGGGTATTGCTGGGCGATTAGTTAATCAAAGGCTGAATGCTGAATGCTAAACTATAACCAGAAAGACACTGATGGTGGAAGAATTATCAGGGCGCTAGATGTGAGGTTAGACTAGAGTAATACCAGTGGAGTTGGAATTTGGTCCGGCAGTGGTGAAAATGTTAACAAGGGCTCAGAGTTTAGATTTTGACAAGGGAGTTATTTTTGGTGGATCAGGTAATAGGTGACCAAGTTCAAGGGGCAACCAAATGAGCAGCGATGGCGGCAGATTAATAGAACACAGCAATTTGAGAGCTCTTGGCTTGGATCAAGGCTGAGGAGTTGTAGACAGACCTCACAGTTGGCAACTGACTGTGTATGGGAGGTGGTATCTGTTTTCTGGAGGCCAATGAGATAAAGCAGTAGTCTGTTACTAGGGAGAAACACCTGTTACTAAGTGCCGGGTGGAAGGGACCAAATGATTTACTAATGACTGCACACACAAGAAGTTGGGCTTTAGTCTGTTCAGCCTATGGTAGGTAAAGATAAGCTGTTACTAGGTGGCAACTGACCCCTGTTGCCATGTGAAGTGAGACAGCCAAAGTGTAGTCTAAGAGGCGGTCGACAGAGGGCGCAGCTAGCTAATGGCTGAGTGTAAGAATCCGGTTTTGGTTTTCCCAGTCAACCCCAGCCTGTCCGGTCTGTAAATCAGTAGAAGTCCCCTATTGTCCTATGCAAGGAAAAGGCAGGACATATCCTGAAGGGACACAGATAGTTGGCGCAGCTGGCCAAGCCAAAGCCCGGACCGAGGCGGGGGCGGTGGGGCGGTAGGGGGTTGGGGGACGCAGCCTGAGGTTGATTTGGACAGACGATGGTGCAGCTGCCAATGGCCCTGTGTGGGAGGCAGCCTTTAGTTTCCATTGCCAATGAAAAGCGAACATCTCTGTCACTAGGCAGAAATAATTTGACCGTTCCGAATTATACCTGGAAAAATAAAACATCTCAGGCTTGGGGGATCTAAATCACTGCAGAGCAGCACCCTCTGTTTCTAATACAGGTGGAAGGAGGGAGACAGTTAACATGAAGGGCAGACCAATGACTCATTAAAAAGAAAAAGAAACAAGTGAAATTAACTTTAATAATATGTTCTGTTTAAACTACATATCCCAAACATTATCATATCAACATGCAATCCACTTTTTAAATTTTAATGAGATATTTGGGATTTGTTTTATTGTAATAAGACTGTAAAATCAGATGTATATTTTACACTGACAGCACATCTCAATCTAAAAACTGAACTTTTATCTGAATTCTTGATTTGTACTTAAAGTGTACAAAAAGATTGTTCCAAACATACTTTAAAACTTTTCCAGTAATTGAGCTATTTAACAATTTAGATTATACTAATTAATGCCATGTAAATAAGTTCCATATTAAAAAAAAGATTATACTAATTAAAATAAATAAATTTAAAATTTTAGTTCTCCTATTTTAGCCTCACATTTCGAGTGCTCAATAATCTCGTGGCTTGGTCTGTCTTATCCGATGGTACACTTCTAAACAATGTGTCGTTGATGGTGGTTAAGCTGTGGGACTTTGTGGAATATATATTTAGTCTATTTCCTGACAGCTGGCTCTAAAACCCTTGGAATCTCTGGAGTGAATAGTATCTTTGTATGCTAATGACATGACTAGGCTGGGGGTTAGATGGTTTCCAGTTGGGGGGTGGCCACCCGAAAGATGGAGGTTTGATTTGGAGATTGGAACAGTTAGCTCCACCCTCAGTCTCCTGGTAGGGGAAAGGGGTGAAGATTAAGTTAATCACCACAGACCGATGATTTAATCAATTATGCCAGCATAATGAAGCCTCTATAAAAACGGGGAAAGACTGAGTTTGGTGAGCTTCCAGATAGTTGCATGCATGGAGGTTTCTGGAAACTCTGCTCTCTTTCTCAGATCACTTGCCCTGTGCATCTTTTCCATCCAGCTTTTCATCTGTATCCATTGTAACATCCTTTATAATAAACCAGTAAATGTAAGTAAAGTGTTTCCCTGAGTTCTGTGAGTTGCTCTAGTGAATTAATTGAACCCAAGGAGGGAATCCTGAGAACCCCAATTTCTAGCTGGTCAGCCAGAAACCCAGTTAATAACCAGTGCTGTGAATGGCGTCTCAAGTGGAGGAGGGATAGACTTTCAGGACGCAGACCTCAACCTCTGGGGTCTGACTTCCTTCAGGCAGAATCAAATTTAATTAGAGGACACCCAGCTGGTGGCTGCTGGAGAATATGCCAGAGGTTTGTTTGGTGTGTGTGGGGGAACCACACACATCTGGTGTCATAAGGGTTGAGTGGCTGTGTGAGAGTAGAAGGTAGGAAAAGTGCTTTTTAGCTCAAAATAAATAGAAAAATAAGCCGAGTGTTATGGCATGTGCATGTACTCTAAGCTGCTTGGGAGGCTGAGGAAAGAGGATCACTTGAGCCCAGGTAGTTGAGGCTGCAATGAACTATGATCACACCACTGTGGTCTAGCCTGAGTAATACAGTGAGATTCTGTCTATTCAAAAGAGAGAGACAGCCAGGGACAGTGGTTCACACCTGTAATTCTAGCACTTTGGGAGACAGATGTGGGAGGATTGCTTGAGCTTAGCAATTACAGACCAGCCTAAGCAAGAGTGAGACCCTGTCTGTATTCGAAATAGAAAAACTAGGCAGGCATACTGGCCTAACTAGGAAGTCCCATCTATGTGGGAGGCTAAGGCAGAGGATTACTTGAGTCCATGAGTTTAAGTTTGCAGTAAACTATGATGAAACCACTGCACTCTAGTCTGAAAAACACAGCAAGAACCCATCACCCCTGACCCACCCTCCCAAAAAAAGAACTACTAAAATTTGGCAATAAAGAAGCAAGCAAAACCATCAAACAGCCAGATAAAAATTACATTTATAAAACATTTCACTGAGCAACAAAAGAAAATACACGTTGTTTATTTTTTTTTTCTTTTAACCAGTCTCTTTCGGTCATTCTAAATAGAGTGTCATGGTGTCATAGCTCACAGGAACCTCAAACTCTTGGAGTCAAGCAATCGTCTTGCCTCAGAATCACAAATGGCTGGGAGTACAGGTGCCTGCCACACCAGGTTCTCATTCTGCCTGAGGCTGGTCAAGAACTCTTCAGCTCAAGCGATCCATCTAATCAAGCCCAGGAGTTGGACCTTGCAGTGAGCTATGATGCCAGGGTACTTTACA
>CAUYPK010132536.1:0-14990 GCA_963574355.1 Loris lydekkerianus
ACATGTATGCGTTGGGCTATTGGGGGCGTTGTTGGTGGGTTTTTTTTCGATAGGACGTGCTAGCCCCGCCTGAGAAAAAATTTTTCACCCCCCCCCCCCGGTCTCTACTAAAAATAGAAAAACTGAGGCAAGAGGATAACTTGAGCCCAAGATTTGGAGGTTGCTGTGAGCTATGATGACCTGGCACTCTATGCAGACAGCTTGAGACTATTTCCAAAAATAAATAAATAAATTAAATAAATAAAAATCATGTTCTACATTACCTCTAAATTTCTAAAGTTTTCCACTGACAATATATTGTTTTTCTGTATTTGTTCAAACATACAGGATGCACAACACCAAAAGTGAACTCTAATGTAAACTGTGGGCTTTGGTTAATAATGATGTATCAATGTTTCATCAATTGTATCCACCTGTCTCAGTCTCTTAGCATAGGCATGAGCCACCATGCCCAGCCTACAGGAAAAAATATTAACTTTTAGGCCAGGCTTGGTGACTCACACCTGTAATCCTAGCACTCCGGGAGGCTGAGGTGGGAGGATCATATGAGGTCAGGAGTTCAAGACCAGCATGAGCAAGAACAACACCCCAGCTTTACAAAAATTATAAAAAATGATTGACCAGTGGTATGCACCTGTAGCACCTGTAGTCCCAAATAATCTGGAGACTGAGACAAGAGGATCACTTGAGCCCAGGACTTTGAGGTTGCAGTAAACTATGATTGTACCACTGCACTCTGGCCAGGACAACAGAGCCAGACTTTGTCTCAAAAAAAAAAAAAAAAAAAAAAATTTAGGGTGGCACCTGTGGCTCAGTGGGTAAGGCGCGGGCCCCATATTCTGAGGGTGGAGGGTTCAAACCCGGCCCTGGCCAAACTGCAACAAAAAATAGCCAGGCGTTATGGCAGGCGCCTGTAGTCTCAGCTACTCGGGAGGCTGAGGCAAGAGAATCACCTAAGCCCAAGAATTGAAGGTTGCTGTAAGCTGTGACACCACAGCACTTTACCAAGGGTGACAAAGCAAGACTCTGTCTCAAAAAGAAAAAAATTAAAAATAAGATATTGGTGGGGGAGAAGCAGTGGCTCATGCCTATATCTGTAATCCTAGCCCTTAAGGAGGCTAAGGTGAGACGATCACTTGAGGCTAAGAATTCAAGATCAGTTTAGTTAACACGGTAAGACCTCCATCTTTACAAAAGAGAGATTATCTGAGCATGCCTACAGTCCTAGAGGCTGAGGCAGGAGGATCCTTTGAGCCCAGGAATTCTAGGCTGCAGTAAGCTATGATCACACCACTATACTCCAACCCAAGCAATGGAGTGAGACTTTGCCTCTAAAAATAAAAAATATAAGGAAACTCTTGAGACAGAGTCTCACTCTGTTGCCCTGGGTAGAGTGCCGTGGCATCATAGGTCAAAGCAACCTCAAACTCTTGGGTTCAAGTGATCCTCATGCCTCAGCCTCCCTGGTAGCTGAGACTACATGCACCTGCTACACTGCTGGGCTAATTTTCCTATTTTTAGTAAAGACAGGGTTTCACTCTTGCTCAGACTGGTCTCTAATTCCTGAGCTCAAGTGCTCCACCTGCCTGGTTGCCCCAGCATCCCGGAATGCTAGGATTACAACAGTGAACCACCCGTCCAGCCTCATTGCTCTTTTTTGATGTATATCATTCCAGTCTTTTGTTTCTCTTTTTTTTTTTTGGCTGGGGTTGGGTTTGAACCCGCCACCTCCGGCATATGGGGCCGGTGCCCTACTCCTTTGAGCCACAGGCACCACCCCCAGTCTTTTGTTTAATGCATCCATATTTTTGCAAAATTGGAATTGCCAGATGAGGTGGCTCACACCTGTAATCCTAGTGCTCTGGGAGGCCAAAGTGTGTGGATTGCCTGAGCTCAGGAGTTTGAGACCAGCCTGAGCAAGAGCAAGACCTGTCTCTAAAACTAACTGGGTATTGTGGCAGGCACCTGTAGTCTCAGCTGCTCAGGAGGCTGAGGCAAGAGGATCTCTTGAGCCCAGGAGTTTGAGGTTGCTGTGAGCTGTGATGGCACAGCACTCTACTGAGAGTGACAAAGTGAGATTCTGTCTTAAAAAAAAATTGGAATTATACAGTAGGTTCTACAACATTATTGTACATTATTATAATACCTATATATTATTCCATCATTTGGACATGCCATGATTTGTTTAACCAATTACTACTAAATGTTAAACCATTTTTTTTTTTTTTGAGACAGAGTCTTATTTGTTGCCCTCAGTAGAGTGCTGTAGCATCACAGCTCACAGCAACCTCCAGCTCTTGGGCTTAGGCGATTCTCTTGCCTCAGCCTCCCGAGTAGCTGGGATCACAGGTGCCTGCCACAACACCCAGCTATTTTTGTTGTTGTTGCAGTTTGGCCGGGACCAGGTTTGAACCTGCCACCCTTGGTTTAGGGGGCCAGCACCCTACTCACTGAGCCACAGGCGCTGCCCACCTTTTTTTTTTTAGAGACAGAGTCTCATTTTGTCGCCCTCGGTAGAGTGCTGTAGCATCACAGCTCACAGCAACCTCCAGCTCTTGGGCTTAAGCGATTCTCTTGCCTCAGCCTCCTGAGTAACTGGGACTACAGGTGCCTGCCACAATGCCCAGCTATTTTTTTTGTTGTTGTTGCAGTTTGGCCGGGGCCGGGTTTGAACCTGCCACCCTCAGTATATGAGGCCAGCACCCTACTCGCTGAGCCACAGGTGCAGCTCATGTCAAACTTTTTTTTTTTTTTTTGAGACAGAGTCTCACTTTGTCACCCTCGGTAGAGTGCATGGTGTCACAGCTCACAGCAACCTCAAACTCTTGGGCTTAAGCGATTCTCTTGCCTCAGCCTCCCACGTAGCTGAGACTACAGGTGCCTGCCACAATGTCTGGCTATTTTTTGTGTTGCAATTGTCATTGTTGCTTTAGCTGGCTTGGGCTGGGTTCGAACACGCCAGCTTCAGTGTATGTGGCCGGAGCCCTACCCACTGAGCTATGGGTGCTGCCTTTTCTTTCTTTCTTTCCTTTTTTTTTTTTTGAGACAGACTCTTCCTCTGCTGCCCTGGGTAGAGAGCCATGGCAGCATTATAGCTCATAGCAACTTCAAACTCTTGAGCTCAAGCATGAATATCAAACCTTATTTTTTCACAAGAAGGGCCACATATAACAAATGGAAGTATAATATTTTCTGAATTTAACCATTTCCATGAACATCAACAGGGACTTTATAGAATCCAAGTGAAAAGAGATATCTGACGGTGGCGCCTGTGGCTCAAAGGGATAGGGTGCCAGTCCCACATGCTGGAGGTGGTGGGTTCAAACCCAGCCCCAGCCAAAAACCACAAAAAAAAAAAAAAAAAAAGAGATATCTGAGTGGCTGGGTGTAGAGGCTCAAGCATGTAATCCTAGCACTCTGGGAGGCCAAGGTGGGTGGATTGCCTGAGCTAATGAGTTTGAGATCAGCCTGAGCAAGAGCAAGACCTCATCTCTAAAAATAGCCAGTCATTATGGAGGGGCCTGTAGTCTCTAAAAATAGCCGGACAGCATGGCGGGCACCTGTAATCTCAGCTACTTGGAGGCAAGACAATCACTTGAGCCCAAGAGTTTGAGGTTGCTGTGAGCTATGATGCCATTGCACTCTACCAAGGGCAACAAAGTTAGACTCTGTCTCAAAAAACAAACAATAAAAAAAACAAGACTCGGCCCCGTAGCTCAGTGGTTAGGGCGCCAGCCACATACACCAGGACTGGCAGGTTTGAACTCAGATAGGGCCTGCTAAACAAAACGACAACTACAAAAAAAAAAAAAAAAAAAAAAAAAAAAATAGCTGGGCTCGGTGCCTGTGCCCCAAGCGGCTAAGGCGCCAGCCACATACACCTGAGCCAACTGGTTTGAATCCAGCCCGGCCACCAAACAACAATGATGGCTGCAACCAAAAAATAGCCAGGCGCTGTGGCAGGTGCCTGTAGTCCCAGCTACTTGGGAGGCTGAGGCAAGAGAATCGCTTGAGCCCAGGAGCTGGAGGTTGCTGTGAGCTGTGATGCCACAGCACTGTACCCAGGGTGACAGCTTGAGGCTCTGTCTCAAAAAAAAAAAAAACAAAAACATAGCTGGGTGTTGTGGCGTGTGCTAGCTACTTGGGAGGCTGAGGTAAGGGAATCGTTTGAGCCCAAGAGTTTAAGATTCCTATGATCTGTGATGCCACAGCACTCTACAGAGGGCAATATAGTGAGACTCTGTCTCAAAGAAAAAAAAATAAGAGAGAGAGATATCTGAATAATTAACTCCGAAAGTGGCATTAAGCTGCAGACTCTTTGGCAATTACTTGATTAGGATGACCTTTGCTCTGTAAAACCAACTCTGGAACCGTATGGGTTCTTATTTAGTGTTTTTTAGCATTCTAAGTACCCTGGAATAAAGAAAAAGAAATATGTGTTTTAGAGAGATATTAGGAAAAACTAGACTGCGAGCTTCTCAACAATACAGATCAGGTTTTACACATCTCTAAATCTCCAACATCTAGTATAGTCCCTGGCAAGTACTCAGTTAACGTTTATTAGATGAATGAATAAAAGAGAAAGAGATAGGGGAAAGTCCTAATGAATCCAACTTATGGTAATATTTATTTTTCATTTCTTTCTACTTTTTCTTTTTCTTTTTTCTTTTTATTTTTTTGAGACAGAGCCTCAAGCTGTCCCCCTGGGTAGCTCACAGCAACCTCCAACTCCTGGGCTCAAGCGATTCTCTTGCCTCCACCTCCCAAGTAGCTGGGGACTACAGGTACCTGCCACAGTGCCCGGCTATTTTTTGGTTGTAGCCATCATTGCTGTTTGGCGGGCCCAGGCTGGATTTGAACCTGTCAGCTCAAGTGTATGTGGCTGGTGCTTTAGCCGCTTGAGCCACAGAGGCCAAGCCCTTTTTCTATTTTTAATAGAGACAGGTCTTACTCTTGTTCAGGCTGGTCAACTCCTGAGCTCAAGGGATCTGCCCACCTCAGCCTCCCAAAGCCCTGTGATTACAGGAGTGAGCCACTGCGCCTGGCTATCATATTTCTATAATACTGTGAAACCAATTTATAAGCACTGACACTTGCATATGAAAAATGAAACACAACTATAGCCCGGGATGAAGGAGGGAAGGGGACGGAGAGGGGGAGGGAGGGGATGAGTCGACAGAGGGAGGTTTAGTAGGGGGACCACACCTATGGAGCATATTGCAAGTACAAGTTGGATCTATCAGGTGTAGAACACAAATGCCTTAATGCTGTAATTGGGTAAATGAGGTGAAGGCTATGTTGATTAGTAGAATGTAAGCACTCCAATGTGTATAAATAATCAACACATTGAATCCCATAATGGCATAAATGTATTTATGATCTATGTACAAATGACTTAATAAAAAAATAAGGCTTAATAAGGAAAGAGATATGAGTGAAACAAGAGGGGAACAAAGGCAGACAGGCAAAGATAAGGCATCTTCATCTTACATTTATTTATTTACTTATTGAAACAGAGTCTTGCTCTGTCCAGGGTTAGAGTGCCCTGGCAACAGCATAGCTCACAGCAACCTCAGACTGCTGAGTTCAAGTGATCCTCCTGCCTCAGTCTCAGGAATATCTGGGAGTACTGGTGCTGGCCATAACTCTGGCTAGTATTTTTTTCTATTTTTAGGAGAGATGGGGTCTCTTTCTTGCTCTTGCTTTTGTTCAGGCTGGTCTATAACTCCTGAGCTCCAGGGATCCTCCCACTTGGGCCCCTTAGAGTACTAGAATTGCAGTTCTGAGTCACTGCCCATTTTACCTTTAAAAAGAACGATAATAGGGCAGCACCTGTGGTTCAGTGAGTAGGGCGTCAGCCCCATATACTGAGGGTGGCGGGTTCAAACCCAGCCCCGGCCAAACTGCAACACAAAAATAGCCAGGTGTTCTGGCGGGTGCCGGTAGTCCCAGTTACTTGGGAGGCTGAGGCAACAGAATTGCCTAAGCCCAAGAGCTGGAGGTTGCTGTGAGCTGTGATGCCACAGAACTCTACAGAGGGCAACATGTGAGACTCTGTCTCTAAAAAAAAAAAAAAAAAAAAGAAAAGAAAAAGAAAGAAAAAGAGCAATAATAGGCTCAGAGCCTTTACTATGGTGGTTACAGCACCAGTCACATGCACCGAGGCTGGCAGTTTCAAGCCTAGCCTGGGGCAGCTAAACAACAATGACAACTGCAGCAGGAAAATAGATGGCCATTGTGGCGGGTGCCTGTAGTCCCAGCTACTGGGAGGCTGAGGTAAGAGAATCGCTTAAGCCCAGAGTTTGAGGTTGCTGTGACCTGTGATGCCATGGCACTCTACTGAGGGCGATATAGGCAGACTGACTCAAAAAAAAAAAAAAAAAAAAAACGATAATAGGTGGGGCCTGGTAGCTTGCCCTGTAACCCTAGCACTCACTCTGGGAGGCAGAGATGGGAGAATCCCTTGAGCTCAACAGACCAGCCTAAGCAAGAGCAAGAGGGAGACCCCAACTGTACTAAAACTGAAAAAGTGAGCTGTGTGGTGGAGGGTGCCTGTAGTCCCAGATACTCTGGAGACTGAGGCAGGAGGCTCACTTGAACCCAGAAATCTGAGGTTGCTGTGAGGCTGAGGTGGGTGGATTGCCCTAAGCTCACAGATTTGAGACCAGACAGAGCAAGAGCCAGACCCCCACCTCTAAAAATACCCCTGTGTTGTAGCCGGCGTATATATAGTCCCAGCTACTCAGGAGACTGAGGCAAGAGACTTGAGCCCAAGAACTTGTTGTTGCTGTAAGCTATGATATCATAGCAGTCTACCAAGGGTGACAAAGTTAGATTCTGTCTCAGAAAGAAAGAAAGAGATCTAAAGTTGCTGTGAGCTAAGCTGACCCCATGGCACCTGAGCCTGGGCAACAAAATAAGACTCTGTCTCAAAAATAAATAAATAAATAAGACTTGCGCCTGTAGCTCAAGTGGCTAGGGTGCCAGCTACATACACCAGAACTGGCCTACCAAACAACAATGACAACTACAACCAAAAAATAGCCAGGTGTTGTGGCAGGGCCCTGTAGTCCCAGCTACTTGGGAGGCTGAGACAAGAGAATCGCCTAAGCCCAAGAGTTTGAGGTTGCTGTGAGCTGTGACACTACAGCACTCTACCAAGAACGACAAAGTGAGACTCTGTCTCAATTAAAAAAAAAAAAAAAAAGGGTAGCGTCTCTGGTTCAGGGAGTAGGGTGCCAGCCCCATATACTGAGGGTGGTGGGTTCAAACCCGGCTCCGGCCAAACTGCACAAAAAAATAGCCGGGTGTTGTAGCAGGTGCCTGTGGTCCTAGCTACTCAGGAGGCTGAGGCAAGAGAATGGCTTAAGCCCAAGAGCTGGAGGTTGCTGTGAGCTGTGACACCACAGCACTCTACCTACCAAGGGCGACAAAGTGAGACTCTGTCTCTAAAAAAAAAAAAAAAAAAAATATATATATATATAAAGCTCGGCACCCATAGCATAGTGGTTATGGCGCCAGCCACATGCACTGATACTGGCGGGTTCGAACCCAGCACAGGCCAGCTTAACAATAATGACAACTGCAACCAAAAATAGCCGGACGTTGTGGCGGGCGTCTGTGGGATGCTGAGGCAAGAGAATCGCTTAAGCCCAAGAGTTGGAGGTTGCTGTGAACTGTGATGCCACGGCATTCTACCGAGGGGCACATAGTGAGACTCTGTCTCACAAAATAATAATAAGTCTAATGGTGAGAGTAAAACTTAATACTGTGATTCTGACTATGCTCCAGGCTTTAACATTTAATTCATCAGGTTCAACCATCTCTCCAAACTTTGGAGGCAACATTTCCCAGTCTACTCCCAGAAAGGCAATTTACTATATCACACACACACACTAGAGACTATGTGGGCCCCCATGTTTCTACAGGATGTTATGCTATGATTCTTTTCCTAGGGAAATGAACTTAGTTTAATATTACTTCTTTGGGTACCACTTAGAGTTCTTTAGTTAGAATAAGAGTTTTCTTTCCTTTCTTTCCTTCCTTCCTTCCTTCCTTCGGTCCTTCCTTCCTTCCTTCCTTCCTTCTTTTTTTCTTTTTTTTTTTTTTGAGACAGTCTCACTCTGTTGCACTCAGTAGTGCCATGGCATCATAGCTCACAGCAACCTCAAACTCCTGGGCTCAAGGATCCTCTTGCCTTAGATTCCCAAGTAGCTGGGATTACGGTGCCCACCACAACTTCCAGCTAGCTTTCTTTTCTATTTTTTTTTTTTTTTTAGAGACAGAGTCTTACTTTGTCGCCCTCAGTAGAGTGCCATAGCATCACAGCTCACAGCAACCTCCAGCTCTTCAGTTTAGGCGATTCTCTTGCCTCAGCCTCCTGAGTAGCCAGGACCACAGGCGCCCACCACAATGCCCGGCTATTTTTTGGTTGTAGTTGTCATTGTTGTTTGGTAGGCCCAGGCTGGATTCGAACCCGCCAGCTCTGGTGTATGTGGCTGGTGCCCTAGCCGCTTGAGCTACAGGCTCTGAGCCGAATAAGAGTATTCTTGAAGTAAGGCTTGGCGCCTGTGGCACAGTAGTTAGGGCACTGGCCGCATGCACCAAGACTGGTGGGTTCAAGCTCAGCCCAGGCCAGCTGAAGAACAATGACAACTACAACAACAAAAAATAATTAAAAGTAAAATTATACTTTAAAAAAATAGTATTCTTGAAGTAGAATTCATATATCATACATTTTGCTCAAGATGTAAAACCCAATGGATTTTATTAATAGTATATTCACAGATGTGGAAACACCACCCATCAATTTTGCATTTCATCACCTCAGAAAGCAGCCTTTGGCAGGCACAGTAGTTCCTGCCTATAGGCCCCACTACTTAAGAGGCTGAGGTCAGAAGATCCCTTTAAGGCCAGGCCAGGAGTTCAAAACCAGCTTGGGCCATATAGTGAAGAATCTCTAAAAGAAAAAGAAGTGATGGCTGGGTGCAGTGGCTCACACCTGTAATCCTAGCAGTCCGGGAGGCCGAAGTGGGTGGATTGCCTAAGCTCACAGGTTCGAAACTAACCTGAGCAAAAGTGAGACCCTGTCTCTAAAAAGAATAAAAATAGCTGGGCGTTGTGGTGGGTGCCTGTAGTCCCAGCTACTTAGGAGGCTGAGGCAAGAGAATGGCTTGAGCCCAAGAGATTGAGGTTGTTGTGAGCTGTGACACCATAGCACCCTACAGAGGGTGACATAGTGAGAATCTGTCTAAAAAAAAAAAAAAAAAAAAAAGGAAAGAAAAGAAAAAGAAGTCTTGTACCCTTTAGCTATTACCCTCCATTTCCATTCCCCCAAACTTAAGCAACACCCATTCTGCTGTCTGTCTGCATAAATTAAAAAAAAATTACATTTGTAGGGACAGAGTTTCACGCTGTTCCTCAGGCTACTTCTTTTGGTTTTTTGGGGTTTTTTTGGCTTTTTGTTTGTTTGTTTGTTTGTTTTTTCAGTTGTGACTACTGTTTTTTAGCTGGCCTTACCCAGAATTGAACCTGCCAGCTTCGGTGTATGTGGCCAACGCCCTACCCATTGAGCTATGAGCTCCACCTTTTTTGTTTGTTTGTTTGTTTTTGAGACAGAGTCTCACTTTGTCGCCCTCCATAGAGTGTTGTAGCGTTACAGCTCACAGCAACCTCACACTCTAGGGCTTAAGTAATTCTCTTGCCTCAGTCTCCCAAGTAGCTGGGACTATAGGTGCCGGACACAATGCCTGACTATTTTTTAGAGATAAGGTCTCGCTCTGGCTCAGGCTGGCCTTGAACCTGTTAGATCAGGCAATCCACCTGCCTCCACCTCGCAAGTGCTGGGATTACAGACGTGAGCCACTGCGCCCAGCCCTTTTTATTTTTGAGACAGAGTCTCACTTTGTCACCCTCAGTAGAGTGTCCTGGCATCATAGCTCACAGCAACCTCAAACTCTTGGTCTCAAGTGATTCTCTGGCCTCAGTCTCCCCAGTAGCTGTGACTATAGGCACTTCCCACAATGCCTGGCTATTTTTACAGACAGGGGTCTCGCTCTTGCTCAAGCTGGTCTCAAACCTGTGAGCTCAGGGCAATCCATTTGCCTTGGCCACCCAGACTGCTAGGATTACAGGTGTGAGCCACCACACCAGGCCTCAGGCTAGTTTTGAACACTTGGCCTCAAGCAATTCTCCTGCCTGAGTCTCCCAAAGTGCTTTACAGACGCAAGCCCTGTGCCCAGCCCCGTTTCCACAGATTTGTCTATTTGGGATATTTTATATAAATGGAATCATATAATATGTGGTGGTTTGTGATTGGCTTCTTTCACTTAGCATAATATTGTCAGGGTTCATCCACATGTGGTAGGTATCATTATTTATTCATATTTATGGTTGAATAATATTACATTGAATGGATATACTATATTTTGTTTATCAATTTATTAGTTGTACATTTGAGTTGTTTCCACCCTTTGGCTATTAAGAATAATACTGCCATAAACTTTTTTTTTTTTTTTTTTTTTTGAGACAGAGCCTCAAGCTGTCCCCTGGGTAGAGTGCTATGGCATCACAAATCACAGCAACCTCCAACTCCTGGGCTCAAGCGATTCTCCTGCCTCCACCTCCCAACTAGCTGGGACTACAGGCACCCACCACAACGTCCGGCTATTTTTTGTTGCAGCCGTCATTGTGTGTTTGGTGGGTCCAGGCTGGATTCGAACCTGCCAGCTCAGGTGTATGTGGCTGACACCTTAGCCGCTTGAGCCACAGGTGCCGAGTCTTTTTTTTTTTTTTTTTTGAGACAGAGTCTTGAGCTGTCACCAGGGTAGAGTGCCCATGGCATCATAGCTCACAGCAACCTCCAATTCTTGGGCTCAAGTGATCCTCTTGCCTCAGTTTTTCTATTACTAATTGAGATGGGGTCTCACTTTTGCTAAGGCTAGACTCAAACTTGTGAGCTCAAGCTATCCACTCACCTCAGTCTGCCAGAGTGCTAGGATTTAGTTTTCTTGTTCCCTCATGCCCTCAGCTTGTACTTTAGGTTGACAATTCACGTATTGTCTATACCTCAAATCCAGACTTCTCGTCTGAGATTAAACCTACATGACCAAGTGGCTAATAACTAATTACATGCTATCTATACTTGTACTATATATACCTAAAGTCAACATGACCAAAACTGAACTTTCCTCCTAGAAATCTTGCTCTTCATCCTCTTTTTCCTCTCCCAGTTAGTGGCACAACCAGACTCCAGACACTTAAATCACAAACCTAAGAACCATTCTAGTCTTCCATTCCTGAACTTGTACATCTGATTGGCTAATAAGTCCCCTTGATCCTGCTTTCTTTATGTTTTTGTTTGTTTGTTTGTTTGCTTGTTTGCAGTTTTTGGCCAGGGCCGAGTTTGAATCCACCATCTCCGGTATTTGGGGCCAGCACCCTACTCCTTGAGCCACAGGTGCTGCCCTATGATTTTTTGGCGGGAGGGACAGAGTCTCACTTTGTCACCCTTGGTAGAGTGCCATGGCGTCATAGCTCAGAGCAACCTCAAACTCCTCAGCCTCCTGAGTAGCTGGGACTACAGCATAATGCCCAGACACTTTTTTTTTTTTTTTTTTTAAGACAGAGTCTCAACCTGTCACCCTGGGGTAGAGTGCTGTGGCATCACAGCTCACAGCAACCTCAAACGCTTGGGCTTGAGCGATTCTCTTGCCTCAGCCTCCCACGTAGCTGGGACTACAGGCGCCCACCACAATGCCTTCTAATTTTTTTCTGTTGCAGTTGTCATTGTTGTTTTAGTTGGCCTGGGCCAGGTTTGAACCCGCCAGCCTCAGTGTATATGGCCGGCACCCTACCCACTGAGCTATGGACACTGCCCACCAAGCTATTTGTAGAGACGGGGTCTTGCTCTTGTCCAGACTGGTCTCCAACCTATGAGCTCAGGGAAATCCACCAGCCTTGGCCTCCCAGGGTTCTAGGATTACAGGCATGAGCCATTATGCCCAGCCAATCCTGCTTTCTAAATATCTAGATGTGGTTTCCTCTTCTTTATCCCTACAACCACTACCTTAGTTCAGGCCTTCCTCATCTCCAACCTGAATTGTCATCATAGTATTCTAATAGGTGCCTCTAACTCCTACCTTCTCTTCTCCTATCTATTCTATACAATGTTGAAAGTGTGTTTGTGGGAGGCTAAATAATAGCCCCCCAAGATATATATATCCATGTCTTAATCCATGGAACCAGTGAATGTTATATGGCAGAAAAGAAGGACTTTGCAAATATGATTAAGTTAAGGATTTTTTTGAGACAGAGCCTTACCTTGTTACACTGGGTAGAGTGCCGTGGTGTCACAGGTCACAGAACCTCAAACTCCTGGGCTCAGCGATTCTCTTGCCTCAGCCTCCCAAGTATCTGGGACTACAGGCACCTGCCACAACGTCTGGCTATTGTTTTAGAGATGAGGTCTCACTCTGGCTCAGGCTGGTCTTGAACCTGTGAGCTCAGGCAATCCACCCACCTTGGCCTCCCACAGTGCTAGGATTACAGACATGAGCCACCCTGTACCTGGCTATTTTTTTTTTTTTCTATTTTTAATAGAAATAGGGTCTCACTTCCTTCAGGATGGTCTCTCACTCCTGAGTTCAAGCAATTCTTCCACCTCAGCCTCCCAGAGTGCTAGGATTATAAGATTATAGCCATGAGCCACCACCTCCAGTCCTAAACTGTTATTTCTGGATGGAGGAATTATGGTCATTTTTAGATTTCTGTGTATTTTCAATTTTTTTCCTCAGAAAGCATACATTATTTTTATAATCAAAAGAAGCAACATATTTTTTAAAATACCTTCAATGGCTCCTTATCACCTACAGATTAAAATAGAAATTTTCTTTCTTTTTCTTTTTTTCTTTCTTTCTTCTTTCTTTCTTGAGATGGAGCCTCACTTTGTCACCCTAGATAGAGTGCCATTGCATCACAGCTCACAGCAACTTCAAAATCTTGGGCTCAAGTGATTTTCTTGCCTCAGACTCCTAAATAGCTGGGACTACAAGTGCCCACCACAACACCTGACTATTCTTAGAGATGAGGTCTCACTCAGGCTCAGACTAGTCTCAAGCTTGTGAGCTCAGGCAATCCACCTGCCTCAGCCTCCCAGAGTGCTAGGATTACAGGCATGAGCCACTGTGCCCAACCTAATGTATAAACTTCTAAGGATGGCACAGACCCTTAATCACTTGGCCTATGCCTATCTCTCTAGCCTAATATTCTATCACTTCAGCCTCTCATTTCTCTCAGCCATTCCAAAATACCTAAAACCTATGTATTATGCTTCTGCTCCTTTGCACATTGGCCTCTCTGACCTAATCTCCTTGGTACACGTGCTGCCGAAGGAGCCCAAAGAAATGATCTCCTTGGTTAAGAGTGTTATTCAAGGGTTTTCTTTTCTGTGAAGCCATTCTTTTTGTTTTTGTTTTTCTTTTTTTTTTTTTTATTACAGTTTTTGGCTGGGGCTGGGTTTGAACCTGCCACTTCTGGCACATGGGGCCGGCGCCCTACTCCTTTGAGCCACAAGCACTGCCCTGTGAAGCCATTCTTGATTCACTCATGCATATCCATGTTACCTTTTAGTTGCCTCTGTATCTCCAGAATGATACTATTATTTTATTTGCCTACAGTATCACAATTGTTTACATGAACATCTTTCTGCTTATGATTGCCTTAAAGAGATATACACACATACAATTTTTCTTTTATTTTGCCAGATTAGTTTTTTAGTTTAAACACCTATTGTGATTAACAAGATATACATTGAGTAAAATGTTACTGAATTCATAGTTTTTTCATAATTATATATTTTTTTGCTCAACAGGTATTAAAAACCATCATGTGTGAGTCTATAAAAATTTGCTATTAAAAAGGGAGTCTCCTAGGATTCTGGGAGGCTGAGGAAAATGGATTGCTTGAATATAGGAGTTCAAGACCAGCCTGAGCAAGAGGGAGACCCCATCTACAAAAATACCATAGCTGGATGTTGTGGTGTTTACCTGTAGTTCCAGTGACTCAAGAGGCTTAGGCAACAGGATTTCTTGAGCCCAAGAGTTTGAGGTTGCTGTGACCCATGAAGCCTATGTGACTTTATCAAGGGTGACAAAGTGAGTTTTTGTCTCAAAGAAAAAAGAGGGGTGTCATAAATCTTTACATATTCATATGGAAAGATAGCAAAGGTTTTTTTTTTTTTGACACATTAAAATTTGCTTTAATACTTCTTTGGGGGAAAAAAAAATCACACTTGTAGTGAATGAACAAGACACATTTTTATGCTATTATTTGTATCTACCGTGCCATGAATTCATAGGGAAGAGGTTCCAGTAGCTCAGGGAGGCACCTTGCCATTGAATGTGACTAAGTGTTGATTGACTTTTGAATTCATGGGAAATAGGTTCCAACACCTTGTATCACTGTTACATGAAGGCTATATTGGTTATCCAATAGGTGCTATGCCATACACCTATTATGCCATGAGCTCATTGGGAATAGGTTCTTGCACCTAAAAACATGGGTCTACTGGTGTTCCTGTATACTATGTTATATGCTTATTATGCCATGAATTCATAGGGAATAGGTTCCAGGAGCTCAGGCTCCTTTCCGTTAGTTCTCACAAAGTGGGCTTCTCTGGGTGGTGCAGGCTGGCACTTCAGTTGAACCCAGGTACCTTTCTCTTTGGCTTCCTTCTTTTTCTGACCATTTTCCTTCACACATTTCAGGAAGCCATCTCGGAATGCTCGGCTCTTAGAATGCTTAGTATGCTCAATACAAACATTAATCCTTTTCGTAAGGATCTTGCCCTTAACTTGTTTGTCTACAACATTGCCAACAGCATGCTGGGTAACATTGTAGACTCTTCCAGTCTTGCCATGGTGACATTTGTGTGGCATGCCTTTTTGAACAGTACCCATTCCCATGATGTCTACAATATCACCTTT
Source organism: Loris lydekkerianus (assembly GCA_963574355.1). Lineage (NCBI taxonomy): Eukaryota > Metazoa > Chordata > Mammalia > Primates > Lorisidae > Loris > Loris lydekkerianus. The sequence continues at coordinate 14,985 of CAUYPK010132536.1, forward strand.
CTTGTA
>CAUYPK010132537.1:0-11179 GCA_963574355.1 Loris lydekkerianus
GCAAAGTCTGCAGTCAATCTGATGTATTTGCCCTGCAATTCAACTGGTGCTTACTCCCGGAAGCTTACAGAATCTTTTCTTTTGTCTTTATTTTCGACAGGTTCATCACAATGTGTCTTGGAGAAGCTCGGTTAGAGTTGAGGTGACCTGGGGTCTCATATCCCTCTGAAAGCAGTTTGCCGGAATCTTTGGTGGTTTTTGGGAAATTTTCATTTATAATATTCACTAGTATAGGTCAACTTTAGGTCAACTGGTGCTTACTCCTGGAAGCTTGCAGAATCTTGTCTTTTGGTGATATTTGAGAAATTTTTATTTATAATATTCTCTAGTATGGTTTCCATTCCTCTGGGGCATTTTTCTTCCACTTCTGGGATTCCCATAACTCGTATGTTGGAAAGCTTCATAAAGTACTATAATTCTGACTGTGAACGTTCTGCTTTCTCTCTCATCTTTTCTGCCTATTTTACTATCTGAGTTATCTCAAGAACTTTGTCTTTTACCTCTGAAATTCTTTCTTCTGCATTGTCTAACCTGTTGCTGATACTTTCCATTGCATCTTTAAGTTCCCTAATTGACTGCTTCAGTTCCTTCAGCTCTGCTATATTTTTTCTATATTCTTTATATCGTTCATCTGTTATTTGATTCTGTTTTTGGATTTCCTTTTTGTTATTTTCCACTTTATTAGCAGTTTCCTTCATTGTTTCCATCATTTCATTTTGTTTTCATCATGTGTATTCTAAATTCCCTTTCTGTCATTCCTAACTTTTCTTTATAGGTGGAATCTTCTGCAGTAGCTACCCTCATGATCCCTTGGAGGGATTGTTCTGAACTGGTTCTTCATGTTGCCTGGAGTTTTCTGCTGATTCTTCCTCATGAGTGATTTCTTTTATCTGTTTCCTTGCCCTAATTTTCCTTTCACTTCTTGCTCTTTAAGTTCCTGTGCCTGTGGACTAAGGTTTTGATGAGTCCTTTTGGTACAGGACAAGAAGGATGAGAAGGTTGAAGAGTAAGAAGGGATGAAAGAAAGGAGGAAAGAATAAAAAGAAAATAGAGAAAGGATAGAGGGTGGGTAAAAAAATATTGACAAAAAGAAGAGAAGCACAGAAAGAGGGAGACAGAGCAATATAGGTGTGTAGTAGTAGGGTACTTTGACATAACCTTAATAAAAAACTCAACATGTGGGGGTGCCCAGTTGGGTGGTTCCCTACAGGTCAGCAGCTCTTTGTTAACCTAATCAGACACAGTACCCCACCTCCACCAAGTAAAGAGGAAAGACAAAAATGCTATAATTCAAATCAAAACAAGCAAACAGAAAATTTTACGGGATAAGATTGGGTGAAAAACCAAATAATTGGGGTAGAAACACTAGCAAAAATGAAGTTCTAGTTATTGAAAAAGGCAGCAATATGAAATTGTATTTAAACTAGAAAAATGGAGATAGAAGAGAAAAAATGTGTATGGAAAAGATTGAAATTAAAAAAGAAAAGAACAACAACATCAAAATAAACAACAAACAAACAAACTAAAAACAAAGCAGTAAATATATCTTGTTGAATATTGTCTGGGCAACAGGTGGTCTTTTGAGGTATGAGATGTTAATCACAATGCTGATACGACTAGAGGCCTCTGCTGATTTCTCAAACCCCACCCTAAAGGCACATTAAACTTCTAAACGTGCTAAGCAGAAGCTTTCCCAGGAAAGTGCTTCTTGCTGGAATCACTGCTGAAGTGGGTATCCACTTACCCAGTGTGCCAAAACTGGTCTCACTCTGCCCCTGAGGGTTAGGTCTGTAAGGCCACTCAATCCCCACCTTTAGGCTGGTCAGTCACTAGGTTACTTGCTCCCACATGATCCTTGCTCTGTAACCCTGAGGGTGGAGCTTGCTGGGCCAGTTATCTCTCAATGACTCCCTACCACCCACAGCCAAACACTATTAGCTCCATCCAGCTCTGTGGCTCATTCTGGACCCCTAAACAATGCCCAAATTTCTTCTCACTTCTGCTCAAGCTCTCCCCAACACAGTTCAACTGAATCCCAAGTCCAAAAACACCAAAACAATTCATAGGTAATGCCTTTCTGGTTTTCAGTCTTGCTGCTACTGTACTTACAGCTTTGGGCAGGATTGGACTGATTGAACACATGTGACCACTTGCCAGTTTTCCACTGATTTTGTCCTCCTCTTGTGGTCCAGAAGTGTCTTGCTGACTCCTTGTATCCTCAAAGGGATGATTATAGGCAGATCCCACCAGCCAGGGATGCCTGGAGTTTTATCTCCCCGGCCTCATGGTGCCCACATTCAAGGAAGGTGTTACTCAGCTGCCATCTTGCTCTCCTCCTCTTGGGACTTTAATTTTCTATTTTTGGTAAGGTTAGCCAAAGGTTTATAAATTTAGGTGAATATTTCAAAAAACCAAGTTTTTGATTCATTGATCTTTTGAATAATTCTTTTGTTTTGAATTTCATTTAATTCTGCTCTACTTTTAGTTATTTATTTTTACTGCTGGATTTGGGGTTGCAATGTTCTTCCTTTCCCAGTTGCTTAAGATGTCCCATTAAGTTATTGATTTCCTCTCTTTATGTTCTCCTCAGGAAGGCTTGCAGTGCTATAAATTTCCCCCTTAAGACTGTCCTTTCAGTATCCCACAGGTCTGATAATTCATGTCTTCATTATTGTTTTGTTTCAAAAATTTGGCAACATCCTTCTTAATCTCTATGACCCAGCTATCATTCAGCATAAGGTTATTTAGTTTCCATGACTTTGTTTGAGTATTCAGATACCTATTATTAGTAAGTTCAAATTTTATTGCATGATAATCCGAGAAAATATCAGGAATAATTTCTATACTTTTACATTTGCTGAGTTTAGACTTGTAACCTAAGATGTGATCAATTTTGGAGGATGTTCCATGGGCTGATGAGAAAAATGTGTAATTAGTTTTGTTAGGATGAAAACGTTCTGTAGTTGTCTGTTAAATTCAATTTTTGTAAGGCAAAGTTTAAGTCCAAATTTTTTTTCTTAGTTTCTTATTGGAGGATCTATCCAGCACTGCCAAAGGGATGTTAAAATCTCCAACTATTATGGTGATGGAAGATATTAAATTGCTCATGTCTGTTAGGGTCTCCCTTATAAATTGAGGAGCATTCCAGTTTTGTGTATAAATGTTAATAATTGACATCTCGTCATGTTGAGTTTTCCCTTAACAAATATGAAATGACCATCTTTGTCTTTCTTTACTTTTGTTGATTTAAAGCCCAATGTATCTGCAAATAAAATCACCACTCTTGCTTTTTCTGATTTCTGTTTGCCTGGATTACAGATGCCCATCCATTCACCCTGAGTCTATATTTATCCTTTAAGGTAAGATGAGATTCTTGTAGGTAGCAGATACCTGGCCTGAGTTTTTGTATCCAGTCAGACAACCTGTGCCTCTTAAGAGGACAGTTGAAGCCGTTCACATTAATTGAGAGTATTGATAAGCCTGGTAGTATTTTGGATGTGAAGTTTTTTGAAAGTCCAGCAGACATTTTGACTCTTTTCACCACTGTGGAAATTGGGTTTTGGTCAAGAATTTCAGAGTGGGTTTACTTTTGTGGTAGAGCATTGTGCTTGTCATTATGGAGGATGGGTCTGGGGTTATACTGAAGAGCTGGTTTTGTAATGGCAAATTTCTTCAATGTGTGTATGTCATTAAAGTATTTAAGTTCTCTATAATAAATGAAGCTCAATTTAGCTGGAGACAGGATTCTGGGCTGAAAGTTGTTTTGTTTTAGAAAATTGAAGTTAAATGACCATCCTCTTCTTGCTTGAAAAGTTTCAGCAGCAAGATCTGCAGTCATTCTAATATTCTTTCCCTTGTAGGTTATGATTTTCTTATGTCCAGCTGCTTACAGGATTTTATCCTTCATATTAACTTTGGCAAAGTTAATTACAATGTGTCTAGAAGATGCTTTATTTAGGTTAGGTCATGCTGGGGTTCTGAAACTGCTCTCTGAATTTCAGCATCTCTTGGCATGCTTGGGAAGTTCTCCTCGATTATCTTCTATAGTAGAGTATCTGTGCCTTTTGGACCATCTTCTACTCCTTCAGGGATTCCTATGAGGCAAATGTTTGCTCTTTAGGAGTGGTCTCACAATTCTCTCAGGGAATGATCTGTTTTTACCTTCCACTTCTCTTCCTCTTTGAGTGTTTGGGAGTACTAAAAAGCTTTGTCTTCAATGTCAGAGATTCTTTCTTCTGCCTGGTCCATTCTGTTACTGAGGGACTCTAGTGTATTTCTCAGAGCTTTGAGGGCTCCAAATTCTTGTCTCAATGTGTCAAAATCTTTGGTGATTTTGTCTTTGAATTCATTGAATTCTTGAGGCAACTTTTGAATTGCTCCTTGAATTTCTATTTCCATCTTTACCTCTATTCTCTTGATCTTATTTGCACTCCAAATTCTGAATTTGATTTCTGACATCTCAGCTATTTGTTTATGAATGGGATCTTTTCTTGTGTCTCCTTTGTCATTCCTTGGGGAAATTGATCTACTCCAATTATTCGTGTTGCCAGAGTTTTTCCCCTGATTCTGCCCCATGACTATTTTTCACCATTTGGCTAGAGAAGCTGGCAAGGTGAAATTGAATTGAGGGCTCCTGGAGTTGTAATTAGCCAGCCCTTTACCAAAGGACTGGAACTGGGTATTGCAGCTTTTCCCTAGAGCTTTACAAAATTCTTATTCAGAACTACAGCCTGAAACTCTGGGGACCTGCTTGGTGTGGTGGGGCTAGATGGTGCTGACCAGTATTCAAGTAGTCTCTGTCCAAACCTAGTGAGTCAGTGGCTGTGGGCTGAAATCTCAGCTGGGGAGATATATAAGCTACTAAGACACCCTACCTCCCCAACAGGCAATAACTGGAAGGGGAAGCTCTCACACTCCCACAACAACACAACCAGGGTACAATGTTGGTGGGTCCCCAGGTGATCGCCTAGGTCAAGAGTTCCAAACCAATTGTCCCAGTCAACACAAACTCCAATCAGGTGGGGGAGTTCTAAAGGTCTTCAGCATCTAGGCAGCAAGGGTCCACTGGCAGCTCAATTTGACACCAGTGGTAAGAATGTGGAGCTGCCAACACTGTCAGGGGCAGTTCTACCACTGTTGGGGGTGGTGCCACAAGTCTGGGGTACTGCTGTGTGCAGGTTGCAGGAGCCAGTGACGAGGAGCTGGAGGGCATTGCCATTGTCTGCAAGGGTCACAGGAGATGCTGACCCCCTGGCCTCATGCTGCAGGAGCTGGGAGGGGAACTGAAGGGTGGAGCCGCTTACCCCCAGCCTTGGGCCCCCAGGAGCCTGGCGGGGAGCCGAAAGGCAGAGTCACTGGCCCTGGGCACCGGTTTGCAGGAGCCAGGCAGGGAGCCAGAGGGCAGAGTTGGTGGCCATGCACTGCATGGGTCATAGGAGCTGGGTGGGAGTTGCCAACTATGGGCCATGGGTCTCAAAGGCCAGGTGGGTTTTGGTGTAATTTTTTGAATTTAGATACAGTAACAGTCTTCCCTATTTATAATGTCACTTTCCTTGGTTTTAGTTACTAATGGTCAACTGCAGTTTGAAAATACTAGATAAGTGCAGTAAAATAAAATAGTTTGAGAGAGGGAAAGGACATTCACATAACTTTTAGTAAAATGATATCATAATTTTTCTATTTTATTATTAGTTGCTGTTGTTAATCTCTTATCATGCCAAATTTATAAATTAAACTTCATCATAACAATGATAGCACAGTTGTAGACACATACCGCCTCTCCCTTTCCCCCATTCTAATGTCCAATCCTTTTCAAATTTCAAAAATAATTACCACTTGGTGTTTTATAGTAATTGCTTTCTTTCCCATTTAATAATTGTATCTTCAATGTGCAGCCATAAGCACTCTATTTCATTTTTAATGTTTAGAGTAAACTAAAATAAACACAAGGAGAAATGAAGTATAACATATAGATGAAATTCATTATGTCAATCTTTCCTTTCTAATTGTTGTCTAAGATGTCAAGTACAGCAATCATTTTCCTTACTTCAAATTATGAAAAATTATGAATTTTCTTTTAAAATTTTACCTAGGTGTATATTTTATTTAATAGTTTAGACTTAATTGGTCACCAATATACACGGCTAAATAATATGAACAAACTCTCTTTACATCTATATAATATATTGTATATGTAATTGATAAATATATTGTTAGATTGTGCTTGACATAGTCTTGGAAAGAAGATACTGGCTATCATTGATTATTTTTCAGAAGTAACTAAGTGTTAGGCAATGTGTAGAACAAGGTAGAAACTGAAAGTCAATGTGGAGATTCTACAAAAGCTGTGGTGGCATCAATTAATGCAACCCTTTATTATATCTTGTTAAAATATGAAAACTCAAGCAGAAATTCATACTATATAGGATGCCAAGAAAATAGGTGTATAGCAAGTATCTAAGGCATTCTGAGATGTTTGGTAACTGTAGTTACTTAAATAGGTGACACTATCTGCTGAATTGTATAAAAGAATTGAGCAATAGGAAGCATATTAATAGTTTAGCAAAACAGCTAAGGCTCCTTAATTGGATATTTAAGCTGAATATTGATAAACAGAATAATATGAACTATACATTTCTCTACATCAAATTTCAGAGAATAAAGGACAACAAATAATTCTTGAATGAGATTTTTCAGAGGATAAAACAGAATGGGAATTAACTCTCTTCCTGGAATCACTTTAAACACTAACAAAGGTAAAAGCTATTCTGTGGAGGAAAAAGAACCTGCTACATTGTTGGTGAGAATGTAAATTAGTACAGCCTTACAGAAAACAGTATGGCAGTTTCTAAAAAAAACTGAAAATAAAACTATCATATTAGTTATCAATCCCACTTCTGAGTAAACACCTAAAAGAACTGAAAGCAGAATCTCAAAGAGATAACCACACTCCTATGTATATATGTTCATTGCAGAGTTATTCAGAATAGTCAAGATATGAAAAAAGCCTGTATCAATAGAGGAATGAATGGATAAATTGTGATATTTGTGGGTGTATACCCTCCCACACACAATGGATTCAGCATTAAAAAAGAAAAAAGAATCTGTTATTTGAAAATATCATTCAAATAACAGATTAAGATGGGAGGCATTATGATAAGTGACATAAGCCAGACAAAAAAGAAAAAGTAATGAATAATTCTACTTCTGTAAAGTATTAACTATAATTAAACTCACAGAAGCAGAGAATACAATAGTAGTTACAAAGGGTTGCTGTTTGGGGGAGGAGTGGGTTCTAGTAATGTAGGATGAACAAGTTTTAGAGATGTAATGTACATTATAGTTACCCATACTGTATTGTATAATTGTCCATAACACATCTCATTTAATTGCACTTCACTTTTTTTGTGATTTGCAGATTTTGGTATTTTGGTTTGGTTTTGTTTTTTCAAATTGAAGTTTTGTGGCATCCCTGCATTGAGTAAGTCATAGGAGTTATTTTCCAACAGCACATGCTCAGTTCCTGTCTCTGTGTCACATTTCGGTCATTCTCACAATGTTTCAAACTTTTTCAATCTCTCTTTTTTGTCTAATATCTCATTTAATTCTTTTGATTTTTTAAAAAATAGAAACAGAGTCTCACTTTATTGTTCTTGGTAGAGTGCTGTGGCATCACGCAGCTCACAGCAACCTCCAACTCCTGGGCTTACTCTTGCCTCAGCCTCCCAAGTGGCTGGGACTACAGGCACCCACCACAACACCCAGCTATTTTTTTGTTGCAGTTTGGCTGGGGCTGGGTTTGAACCCACCACCCTTGGTATATGGGGCCTGCACCCTACTCACTGAGCCACAGGTGCCGCCCAATTCTTTTGATTTTTTTAAATTTCAGAGGGCACGTAACTTTCTTTTTTGTACAGATTGAGTTGAAGATATAAGTGTGTGCTTCACCCAGATGTGTGCACTGCACCCAATAAGTGTACATTTGCTCATCCCCTCCTCCCCCTCTCCCATCTTTATTTTCATTGAGATTTCCTTTCATATGTGCACTTAAGTGTTGATCAATTAGTTCCAACTTGATATTAAATACAATTAAATTATTTCTCAATTCTTCTGATGTTTCACTTAAAAGAGAATGATTTCCAGTTCCATCCAGATTTTCATAGAAAATACTAGATCACCATTTTTTATAGCTAAGTAGTGCTTCATAGAAAGCACATAGCACATTCTATTAATACATTCATCTATTGGCGGGAACTTGGATTATTTCAATGTATTTGCAATTGTGAATTGTGCTACTATACACACATTCCAGTGCAGATGTTCTTATTAAAAAATGACCTTTTTCCTCTTGGAGATATACTTAGCAGTGGAATTGCTGGGTCAAGTGGTAGGTCTACTTCAAGTTCTTTGAGGCATTTCCATACAATTTTCTACAGAGGTTATATGAGGGTGCAGTCCCACCAACAATGTATAAGTATCTTTTCTCTCTTCATCCATTCCAGTATTTGTTGTTTGCAGAATTTTAAATACAAGCCATTTTCACTGGAGTTAGGTGATACCTTTCTATAGTTTTTGATTTACATTTCCCTAATGATCAAAGATGTTGGGTATTTTTTTCGTTTGTTGATCATTAATATATCTTAATTTGAAAAGCTTCTGTTCATGTCTTCTGCCCGTTTTTAAAAGAGGGTGGTTGTTTCTTGTTGACTTGGTTGAATTCTTTATAGGGTCTGCTTATCAGTCCTGTATCAGATGTACTGTATACAAATATTTTCTCCTATACTGTGGGTTGTCTGCTGTTTTGATTGTGTCTTTGTCTATGCAGAAGCTTTTTAATTGGAACAGATACCATTTATTCATTTTTATTGTTACAAAGATTGTTTGGGGGGATCTTCCTCATGAATTCTTTGCCTAGACTGATATCTATGAGAATTTTCCCAACATTTTCTTCTAGGATTCTTACAATTTTATGCTTTAGGTCTTTTATCCGCCATATGTTAATTTTTGTGAGTGGTGAGAGGTATCGATCCTGTTTCAGTCTTTTACATGTTTTGCAAGCACCATTTATTTAGCAGGGATTCTTTTCCACAGACTTCTAACTATATACAAGGCACTAACACAAAACAGAGACATAGACCTACGGATGGATCAGATGAAAAAACTCAGAGATGAAATGGTTCTCATATTCTCATCTGATTTTGGAATAAACAGAGAAAAACAAATGTTTTCATTCTCACAATATCTTTTATGATGATCTGTGATCAGTGATCTTCGATGTTGTTATTGTAATTTTTTGAGGTGCCACACCCATAAAAGCCAGGGAATTTAATCAATAAATGCTGTGTGTCTTCAGAATCTTCTATACACCAGCTGTTCCATCCTCTTTTTTTTCTCCTCAGGCCTCCCTACTCTCTGATACACAATTTTGAAATTAGCCCAGTTAACTACCCTAGGATGGCCTTGAAGTGTTCACATTAAAGAGCAGGGCACTCATCTCTCACTTGAAATCAAAAGCTAGAAATGACTAAGCTAAGTTAGGAAGGTATATCAAAAACTAACATAAGCCTAAAGTTAGACCTCTTGGACTAATTAGCCAGTTTGTGAATGCAAAGGAAATATTTTGCAAGAAATTAAAAGTATTAACTCCAGTAAACACACAAATGATGGAAAGCAAAGTTGACTTCTTGCTGAGATGGAGAAAATTTTAGCAGTCCAGATAGAAGATCAAACCAGTCATGACATTCCCATCAGCCAAAACGTAATTCAGAATGAGGCCTTATCTCATTTCAATTCTGTGAAGGATGACAGAAGGAGGCTACAGAAGAAAAGTTGAAAGCTGGGAGAGGTTGGTTTATGAGGTTTAAGGGAAGAAGTCATTTCCATGACAAAAGAGTAGCATGTAGAAGCTGCAGCAAGTTATCCAGAAGATTGAGATAAAATAGGTGATGGAAGTGCTACAGATAAAACAGCCCTATATTGGAAAAAGAGGTCATCTAGGACTTACAGCTGGAGAGTAAAAGTCAATGCTGAGTCTCTTGAGGGACCTATTGCAGCTTGTGACTAAAAGTTAAAGCCCATTTACCATTCTAAACATCCTAGAAAAGTAAGAATTGTGCTGACTCTCCTATGCATGTCTTCTGTAAATGGAACAACAAAGCCCAGATGATAGAAAATTTGTTTACAGAATGGATTATTGAATATGCAAGTCTACTGTTGAGAGATACCTTTTAAGAAAGAAAAAAAAATCTTTTCAAATATTGCTTGGTCGAATGTGGTGGCTCATGCCTGTAATCCCAGCACTTCGGGAGGCCAATGCAAGTGGATTGCCTGAACTCAGGGGTTCAAGACCAGCCTGAGCAAGAATGAAACCCTCTCTCTACTCAAAATAGAAAAACTAGCTATGTTTGTGGCAGGTGCCTATAGTCCCTAATACTTAAGAAAGCTGAGACAAGAGGATCTCTTAAGCTTCAGAGTTTGAGGGTGCTGTGAGCTATAATGCCATGGTGTCAGTGGCAGGGTGACACTACACAGGGTGTTAGTGAGACTCTGTTTCAAAATAGAAAAAAAAAAGAAGAAACAAAGAAATTTAGTAAGGCTGTGGTTGCCCTAAATAGTGACTCCTATGATTGAATTGGGCAAAGTAAATTGAAAACCTTCTGTGAAGAATTCATTATTTTAGATGTTATAAAGAACATTTGGGATTTGTGGAAGGAAGTAATGTAACAATAATGGGGGTTCAGAAGAAGTTGATTCCAATGCTCAAGAATGCCCTTGAGGAGTTCAATACTTCAGGAAAGGAAGTACCGTATATTCTCAAGTATAAGCCGAGTTTTTGTGCCGAAAAATTGTGCCGAAAAATCTGAACTCAGCTTATATTCGGGTCATACAGGTTATTTGATTCGGTGCACTTAGCTTAATGGGTAATCAAGCTAAATCACAAAGGTTAAAATCCTTCAAAACTGGATTCCTCCTCATCATCATCTGTATGTCCAAACAGAGCTTCAGCTGTATCTGATGTCAGGGTATCAGCATTTAACCTACTGATTCCTCAATTATTGTAATTGTTTTGGGTATATATTTTTATTTTTGAAATTTACCAGTGGCTGCTGCATTTTCCACCTTGGCTTATACTCGAGTCACTAAGTTTTTCCAGTTTTTAGGGTAAAATTAAGGGGGTCGG
>CAUYPK010132540.1:0-38278 GCA_963574355.1 Loris lydekkerianus
AACCTAAGACAGGGGCTATGTTTTTCCACCATACAAAAAACAAAAGAGGGAATTGTTGGGCCCTGCCATGTGCCTGAGGCCTAGTGCAACTTCCCCAGCCTGACTAGAAGTAGATCCATCGAGCTACTTCCACGTAGCAACGACTCAGCAAGGCTCGGCCTGAAACTGCCTCTACCTAGATACTGCCAATGTGGTACCATGCCACTGGCCCAACCCTGTCACGCACCTCTTCCCCCGCCTTCTTTCCCCGCCCCTTCTCCACAATAAATAAATAAATAAATAAATAAATATTAAAAAAAAAAAGAAAATAACAGCACTCTTATCAGAGTGTTACAGATGCACACAATCATATATGCTAAATATAAACACACCACCTTGTGTAGTGCTGTGTAGAATCTATAGTTGATTCTGTAAGCACAAGGAATTATATATTATTATAACCAAAATTCCACAAGTGACTTTTTTTTATTTGTCTTGCAAGATATCATCAACCCACAACTTTTTCTAACATATTATGAAATGTTCTAAGATTTGACTAGTGTGCTTGTTCCAAAACTAATTTTCTTTTTATATAAGCCAGAGAAACATCCTGAAGAAAATCAAAGTGCTAAGTGGGTGAAATAATATGCACCGTGTGACTTTGCATTTAAAAGTATGTGGCATATAACAGAAATGTAGAGTTGCAGGGGTGTTTCGATTCCTGCTACACCTGATATGGATGCCCTGGATCTTCATATTAAAAGTGAACACGTTTGTAAAATGAAAACTGCTCTTTTCACAACTTGTTGGTGAATTAAAGAAATAATAATTAAAGCAGAAAAAGAGTCCACCAGAAGAATAAGGAGAACCCTATGTTCTAATCAGCATATTTTATAATATCAAGAAACTATAGTAATAGTGTTTTGTACACTGGATAACCAAACTCAACTCACTTTTCTTTTTCCTTTAGTTAGAAAGAAGCCTGCTAGTATATTTTATAGATAAATTCTAAAGAAGAGATAGATAGGGCAGCGCCTGTGTCTCAAATGAGTAGGGTGCTGGCCTCATGTACTGGAGGTTGTGGGTTCAAACCCAGCCCCAGCCAAAAACTAAAAAAAAAAAAAAAGAGAGAGAGAGAGAGATAGATAAGCCCAAATGACTCTGGAACCACAGTAGGAGGTTTTTATGTGCCCCTTGTCCCTCTTGAAGTCATTTTCAGTCATACCTAGGCAACTCCATGAAGTTCCCAGCCTGCTAAGCTACAGCTTAAGTTATATAAATTACTTAAAATATATTTTTGCTCTCCTAAAAAAAAAAATCAAATCACAAAGAAACAGTCTATGATAGCAGTGGTTACCATTCCTCCTTACTTTTACCTTTTCACATTTTCCTTATCATTTAAGCCTCATTTCCTTGTGCTCTATTTTTTAAAAAGTCCCCTAAAGTCTTTAGGTAGGTGTAGAAGTCCTACTACATCCATCTCTTTTTCCAAGAAAGTCTTCATAAATAAATATGACAGATAACTTATGTGGCATTATCTCTATCTTATCTTATATACAGAATGCAAGTAGAGACAATGGTAACTAATTTTTATAAGTAACTAAAAGTTTCAAAGCTGATGAAAACATGCTTCATTAACACTGATTCTTTAAGGATAATAACGAGGTTTATTCTCTTGAAATTTCAAATTTGAAGATCAATTTATAATTTCTAACCCACATAGTAAAGATTCAGAAGTAGTTATATATCCTGGATTTGACTTCAGGTGTAAACAACTTTGTTTTAGGTTTGCCCAAAGTATTTCTTACCAGTTGGGACTAGATATTAATAATATTTTAATACCACTTAATAGGTAGGATTTATATACAACAATTCTTGGTAGCTGTCCTATTGTCTTTTCCTGATGATATTTTTATCTTTCACAAGAATAACATATATGTTTTAAAGAAATTTCTATTAAATATTATAAATGCATGTTATTCTAATATTCATCTCTAGACCTAATACACATATAGAAGAGGCCTAAGGAAATTGACAGTATCTTTACACACCCTCAATGATCAGAGTTCAGTATTTTAAGAGCAATAACGCACCCTATACTTTGTGTATTCACACTTCAGCACAGATTCCTGTGGTATTTCCTATCACATTTACTCTCTTGTGCACGTGGAGACGAGGGAGCCTGAGGATGGAAGTGGGTGGTGCTCCCAGGCCCCAGAACACAAGGTCAAGGGGAGAAAGAGACTGACTCAGAGATGAAGTGTGAGAGGAAATGAGCAACTGCTGCTTTTGACTAAGTGTTAAGAGAGGAAGTAAGATGGCTCGGAAACGCTCTCTCTCAGCAAATTGAGAGCAAAGTCAGGATCTATCGAAGGACATGGACAAGGAGAAACAGTCGATCTACATTGTTCAACTTCTACCCAAGTATTCAAATACAGTGAGACTGAAGATGAGATACGATCCTTTACCTTTAGCCAATCTTTGCTTTCACAGCAACCTCTCTTTTCTGGCTACATGTACTGTGACGTGGTAAGACTCTAAGGAAGAACAGGTTATCCTCTAAAGGAAGGAAACCATTTCCCAATCTGGTTTATAGCGTCTTCCACATGTATATACTGCGTATTTTCCATCTCCTGCCTGCACGCAAACAAAATGACCTGGATACTTTCTGATTCAGACATAGAGTAGGTGGTTCAGGAGACTTTCTGTGGAAATACCCCTGCCCTCACACCCTTCCTACCCTCCTAAGTGCCTCCAGTGATACCCTCCCACCCTAGAATCTAGCTCTACTGACTGTCTCTATGGTATGATAACATACAATTTACTTATAACAAATTGATTGATTTGCATTCTTTTGTATATAAAATGGATTATATTTGATCAGCAGGCATACTTTTGGTTTAAAAACAAGGTATGCCATGTAAAGCAAAGCAGCATCCTAAAACGAGTGCTTCTTTTCCAGACACTGAGAATAGGAAGATGAAAATACTACATATCTAGTCGTGAGGACCTCATAATCTGGCACGACAAAGAAGGTTCACACAACTAGTCTCACAGACTCAAGAAGCTATTTGACATACTCACTAGAACTAAACTTTTGCGGATGAAGACTCAAGTGGGCGATGTTATATTTTATTTAAAGACACATTATTACTGCAGAGGTACATCAAGTTACTATAAGATGTTTCAACATTGATCATTTCCCACGCCATGTCTGTCCAAGCAAGAGAACCTTTGACAGGCAAATTTAACGACTTATTCGGGAGATGACAAGACTCTTTAAAAATCTGTGGTCCCTTTACGTTTTACTGTCAGCTTGTAAAAAAATACTGAGACCACATCATTCTTCACATTTAGCAACAGAATTTTATTTTTGCATATCTTCTTTCCCTAATTCAAGTATAAATTGTGTATTTTCTTATCCTTGGTTTGACAGAGTCCAGCTTTGTTTCTGCTTGGAAACAGTGTGTGAATTCTGTATTTATACTGATGTTTATGTCTTGGCAATAGAAGGAGATAGTAGCTGGAGACATTGAGACTTATTCGTGTCAGATGGAATTTAGTGATTCTTCCATACGTGTAATTATGGTAACAATTGAAAACAACTGAAAATTTAAAAGTACCGGTAGTCATTTTTTAAAAAATATATACCAAATGCAATTTTCTAAGTATTATTTCATTTTCTTACCCAGCTACCCTCTAATTACAACTGATGGCAATAATGTGCCATAGGCAAGAAGACTTAATAAGGACTCTTAGCACACTTTATGATTCACACATATATTCACACACACATATATATTTACCTTCTGTAAATATTATTATATATAATCTTTAATACATAATCACATGAAAATATCCTTCCATCATTCTAATGCTAGGGTATTGCAACTTCACTCATTAATTTTTTTATATTACCCAGGTTCACCTTAAATATAAATCATCATTTAAATTATAGCATATGTGTTTACTACTTTACTTACAAACATTTACTTTTTCCGGGTTAATATGTACAAATAAATGCACACAAAGACCACAGCGACAGCTTTAACAGATTCTATTTAATTAATGCTTCTGTCTGGTGCATCTCATGACCCTCAAGCCAGTTTTCCAAACTTGTCCTCCTCACATTTTCCTGTGTGTACTTATCCTCGCTGCCTGACCATTTCTAAACTAATGAAAGAGCTCTCACAAATTGCTAGTGCCACCTATTAGTGGAAGCATAGAACTGCAAATCATGATAATTCCTTTTAATAGTACCTTAGAAGTCTTAAGGGCTAAAAGCCACCCTAAGATTCACACTCATTCCAATCAATGTTTATAACTACTGATTTTATTTAAAATGATCCCTAACTCCATACATTAAACTTAGTTCAATATTGTCATGAGTTTGAAGATTTTGACCTATAATGTGGCATCCATAGATCCTTTTATTGTAGGTTTTATAATAAAGGTTTCATAAAAGCAATGCCTTACCTCATAATATGTAACTCTCCACTATGTGATATCATGACTTTGTAAATAAAAGGTGTTAGATAATGATGAATACAAAATTTATTTTAGTGTTGGTCATTTTGAAGAGTTTTATAAAAACTCAGGCACAAATTTTATTTAGAATGGTCCTGATTTTAAAATTTGTCAAAATTGTCAAGGTGTAATATTTGGAACTTTGAATCTATGATACATACATGTGTCATTGAAGACATGAGAAAAATTGGGATGAAGCTAAACCACACAATTTCTTACAACTAATGAAGTTCATAATAAGTTTAAAACACAACCCTGAAAACATGATACATGTTGTTACATGTTGATTTATGTGTGATGATTAAAAATCAGAAAACAAAGATAAATTTGATGTCGCTTATCTATACATCCACTTACTTGGCTAAATGTGTAGGTATTTTCTGTCACTGACAGTAGTAGTATTGGAAATAATCCACAAGAAGACTAAAAATACAAAACGTTAGAACGGAAAAGTTATTCAGTATTCACCATTTACATGAATATAGACTAAATATCATTTTTGAAAGTTGATAGATCAGAGGCTTACATGGGATGGTTTTATACCCTGTTATTTTTCTGTTGCTAAAGTCTATACTGTATAAATGTATTCTTTCCAAGGCCAGTCTTGGTGGTGGTAGCTTTAAACAGAGAAGCCACAGATTGGAGATTTTCCCTAGCCTTCATGTAATATGACCAGTGTTGAATCACAAGATGTGTGAATGTGCATTTTGTTTTATTTTATGTTCATTTTTCTTTTTTTTGCCAGGGCAGGCATACTTGCTTAATAGATGAATAAAAGGTCCTAGATTTCAGTGTCTTTAAATTCAAGATTTCAGAATAAAAATGTGGTGTATAATGTTAATAAAATTTGAGAAGAAAAGGTCACATTAATTAAGAATCAGCTGGTCAGAGACCTGGTATTCAATACACAGTGACTATCTGAGAAAAAGGTATCTCACAGAGAATTGATGGCTTCTTTGCTCTACACATACGTCTCTGTGTGCTCATACATGTACACTGGCACTGGTGTCCTGCCCTCCCCCATTTTTTCTAGAAACATTCCACTTTAGATATAAGGAGACTTTTAGTATAAGATTAAGTCTAGACTACACTATTATGTGAATACTCAAGATACCCATGAAAACTTTCCATAGGACTCAAAAGATTCCACCAACTCTATTTTTTATGTGTGTGGATAAAATTTAAAATACAGTATTTTAACCAATAATAACTTTATTTGTGAAGAATTTTATTGTTATAAAAACTTGTACATTGATGAGATTACTATCTTAATGATAAAAAAGTTTGGTTATTCTTATATATTTACATATGTGTATGTGTTTACCTGCATATATATGCATGTGTATAGGTGTGTGCTATAAATACTGCTCTGATAAAAGAAAATCTTCAAATGAAGTCAAAATGTTTATTTAGAAAACCATTGTTCATATTGGTTTTTGGAACAATTATAGCTTATTGAACAAAAGGTAAAGAAACTGACTTGCAAATTTTACTTCAGAATCCTTAATTAAATAAAATTATTTTGTGATATCAGAAATATATATGAGATCATTTCCATTTAACTGATGATCTCAGTCTTATAATAATTAAACAACTAGACATTGGAGGGAAAAAAATATATAGAAAATATAAAAGGAAAGCCTTTCAAATGCCTACCATTTATTTAAGTCCTATCTACTCAGTCTGGTCTATGAAGGGAGGTTAAAATCCCTGATTTAACCTTCAGGTTCACAGGATCATCAACACATTGAGACCTACCTGTGTCTTTGATTTCTACTAAAACTGAAGCCCATGCTGTCCTGGAAGAAACCCATTACATTGAATAATGGAACACTTGCCATTTATTTAAAGCCTCAAACCTAATTTATTTTCTTGTGATTCATAGAGTCGACTGAAGACATCAATGTATCACATATCCCAAATGGAAGATTATTATATGTTTTCTAGTATCTCATGAGAAAAGTGAAATTTGACTAGTTTTGTAGAAGAAATAAACAGTTATAAACCAATTTTCAAATGAAGCATTCTAACACTTAGCTATATTACATATATTTAAAGAAGACAAACGTATCTCTGATTGAATGTTTCCTAAAGATAATTTCTATGTGACTGCTGAGATTTACAGAGTTCTCACATTTTCTTCCCCCATAAGGATTCTAAATCAGACTGGTTTAGAGGAAAAGCCAGCATACCCCCATTTTTCTAATATTATCACTTCTCCAGATGGTCTTGAACACATCTATTCAATTCCTTTTTCCTAGAAAGTAAAGAGGTATCTTATTAGATCGGTATGTTTACCCACTCCAAAGGCTACTTTTTTATTTTTACTTATTTTGCTTTTTTCTTTAACATATCAAATCTCTTTCCTCTCCTAGTAGTCAAGATGACCAGTACACACTGAGCACAGAGACTGCCTGAAACTACATCTTGGCAACCTGAGCAATGAGAGAGTGAATGGTGGATCTTTGAAAACAAGTGACCATGGGAAATTAAGGTTGGCAGGGATTTAACTCTTCATGAATCATGCTAGAATATTTTTAAAGGCAATACAGTAGATGTTTTAACTGTGTTTGACATCTAATCAAGGAGGAAAAAGAAGTACCAAACTCACACACACACACACACACACACACACACACACACACAAACAAAAACCTCTGTTATACTTTGGAAACTAAGTGCTGACACTTGGCTACCAGGTGCTTGTTTTAGCAAAACAAGTACACAATCCAGAAAGGTAATGACAGACCAATAAAATGACAGGAAAAAAAATTGCTTGGGTCATTCCTTTCATGCTTCTTACAGTTGTTTATTTCACAGCCTATTTAACCAAGCAGCCAAGTTCTAGGAATATGAATTGAATTGTTACGTAGTTATAGGACAATTTTTGATTTAAAAGAAAGCAGAATGATTCTACCAGAGGCTACCGCTATGAAAAGCACATAAAGACAATGTAAAATACGCATATCTTGTCAATACATAAGCTTGTTTCATCAGAAAAGTTTAAAGCATGTGTGCACAACAAAGAAGCATTCTAATTAAACGTCCTATTTGTCATATATAAAAAGGACAAGTGCCTTCTCAACAATGGAGAGCTCAGTACCAGGAAATGACATTCTTACAAAATAAACATAATAACATAATAACAGTTTATTTGGCACCTAGACAAATATACTCACATCTAGCTAGATTTTAAAAATATATTTCATGATTTTAAATATCTTAATCTAAAATTATAGCCAATAGCCACTCACATCTTTCAGAACTAAAGTTGTAGGTAAAACTTAGTCACAAGGAATAACAAACTTGGAGGAAAGTGGACTATCAACTTCAGAATAATTTGATGACACCTTCCAGAGGAGTGAAAATAGGAAGCAAAACTGATGAAAACACAGATGCCATCACATCATATACTAGGGAGATAATTTAAAGATACTTACTAAACAGAGACATAATAGATTTAATTAAATGTCTGATGAATGCTATAAGATGTATTAAGACTTAAAAAAAAAAGCACAATTAAAATTCTGCTTGTTTTTGTTTGAAATCTGTTCCCAATTTGATAACCAAGCAAATATTATATCAAAAATTAAACATACTTTCCAGTTCAATGTATTTTAGGCAATCAGTACTAAATCCAAATAAATACAGTTAATAGGTATTTAATTCAAAGTATGAACATTACATCTTTCTTATTTGAGATCCTCATTCACCTAGAGCACTCAGAAAAAGATATTCTTCATTATGTGAAAATTAAAAAAATATGGTTTCTGGCATAACAACAATGTATAGTAGACAGAATTCTCTCCAAATAGATTCCATAATTTTCTTTTACCTTATAAGCTGCAATATAAGCATGATGAAAGCATCTCACTGCCCCACCCCCAATTCTAGAAATCTGAGAATCAGAAGAAATTAACACCTTAGGAAGTAAAACTACTTGAATTAGAACAGTTTAATCTTCAACTCCATTTAAATAATACCTGAGTCATATCAACATTTTCTGCCACTGAAGTTATATATATATGTCATTTGTAATCTCCTTTAACATTACCTTATACAAGCTCTCTATAAAATCTATCTACACAAATGTAGAACAAATATTTTCTTTAAAATCCTAATAAAAAAGCACATACATTAAACTGTAACCAAATAAAGTACCATGTGATAAAGCCATTTTTATATGTACTTTGAAAAGAGAAGTTTTCACAACTCTCTATGAAAATGCCTATTCAATTCTCAGTGAAGTACATATGGAATTAAATAACATATTTCAGACTTTAGCTTTACACCAATTAGCCAAATACACAGTCTTTTGTACAATCATAACACACTGTGGAAAACTAGTCTGTTCTATCCAGTTTATATTCTCTTGGCAAACCACTATCTACTGCTTATGTTAAGCATCTGATTGTCAGATTTGAACAAACTGAATATTCATGATGACTATTAACCATTTAGTGTCTAAAACTAAGAAAATGCAATGCATCCTAGCAATTACTGTAGGTGAGGTATGCACATCTACAAAGAGACAATTTTTGCATTAGTATTTTTTTGAAAATATTTTCATAGAAGTCGAGTCAGAAAAATTAACAAAACATAAGATCGGATCATGAGATATAAGGATCGGTATGTACCGGGCACATAGCTCTTCTCTGCAAAATGTGATTAAATGTTCTTTGTTTGCATTTAAATTGTCATATATCAAACAAAACACAGGCTTTTTTTTTTTTTTTTTTTAAGGAGGTTTAAATCATGTCTGCAAAATACAAATATTCACATAGGTTTTCCAGGTTAAACTAAAGGTTTGATGGTTTGGGTTGGGAGGGAGTTCAAGGAATGAAATGAAAGTGCAGGGGGGGGGGAGGATTACAAAGCTAGCCAAATAAAAGAAAAAATAAAGATTTACCTTTGTAGGATAATTTCAGCCTTGGTACATTGTTCTTCCCATTTTGATAGTTTGCTCCTGCTGTAAGTAATATTCCCCAGAAAAGACAGACCATCCGAGTCACCCAGCCCATGCTGCAGACGCCGTAGGTCCCTGTGCTGCTGTAGTCTCCCTTCCTGTATTGTGCCGCCAGAGAAGTTCAAACAATCTGGAAACTGGAGGTAACAGGTGATTTAGGTCAGTTTCATTCATAAATGCAGACAATCAAGACCTCATGGCAACACTAGCACCTCTTCTTCTGTAACAGTCACTGAAGCACAGAAACTTCAAACCCTCCAAAAAAGGAGAAAAAAAAAAAAAATCTGAGCCAGGCACCACCGGATAATGAGGCACAACTGTTGTGTGGAAAGAAAAAAAAAAAAAAAAAATTAACAAGAGCTGCTGCAGTGGTGCTTAAGAAGCAGTTCCTTTTATCTAAGCTCCTCTGATAGCCGGTGGCGGACTCTAATCCTGCTCTCTGCTTCATTCGGCTCCGGGGAAGCAGAATGAAAGGGAAAGAGAGGGGGAGAGAGAGAGAGGGGGAGAGAGAG
This sequence comes from Loris lydekkerianus, assembly GCA_963574355.1. Taxonomy (NCBI): domain Eukaryota; kingdom Metazoa; phylum Chordata; class Mammalia; order Primates; family Lorisidae; genus Loris; species Loris lydekkerianus. The sequence continues at coordinate 9,985 of CAUYPK010132540.1, forward strand.
AGAGAGAGGGAGCAGAGAAAGAGAGAGAGAGAGAGGAACTGTGAGCAGAGCGGACTTTTCCTGTACACATGTAGGGAGAGATGACACAAGATCCCACAGACAGGTTTCCCCAACACTCACTAGACTGGCTGACAATGGAAGAACCTTCCCTCCTGTCACACAACACATGCAAAAACCATCTCGGAGAGATTAGAGCCAGGAGCAGAACCCTCCAGCGTGCCTGTGAAAGGCATGTAGCTATAAATTTACTTCCCAAGGCAAGCGTTGTTTTATAGCCATTTTGGGGTGCAATTTTGATTTCAAAAATCTGAATTCTGCTACTACAAATTTACAGTTCATGCTCATTATATACTTGCTGAACTTGTGCATTATTTGTGTGTATGTGTGTGTCTGTGTATATATATACACATATATATCTTCTCATCAATATAACTTTAACCCCTAAAGGTTTTAAAGCCTTGTTAGCGATCATTCCCTCCTTCCAACAAACCCTGTAGGCTCAACCACCCCTTTCCCCCTCACCCCAACCTACTGCAATTTCAGCAAAGAAATTCCTAGTAAAGCCCATTTCAACAATCAGTTCAAGACAAATATAGGTCCTCTGAGAATTATAAATTATAACAGGGGATTCTCAAAAGGATACTCAGAATTTAAAAACATCCATGGTTTTCCAGCTTCTGGAATGCTCTGGCTAACATTTTTAATGCATCACATCTCATTAATTAAAGTCACTTCCCTAGTTTTGGTTTAAAGGGCAGAAGATGACAAAGTTCACAAAAGTCCCTGCTGAATGTCAAGGACCAACATAAGAAGACTATCTCTGTGCCTTCGTGAGCTGGTAAAGGGTCACTACATTTTCTGAGGGGCACATATTCAGGCAGTCATATAAACACCATTCATTAGTTCTCTCAAAAACAGGCGTGTTGTCTTTTAAAGTTTCTCTCCTATTCTTCTTTCAATTTTTCACCAAACTGATATTCTTTTGATAATATTTTGAGCTTGTTGAATAAAAATTGACAGGACAGAAGTTTCCTTTCTTTCCTCCTCCAGTCCTTCTGCCCCAGCCCTCCTTCCACTGCCTCCTCCCCCCCCACACACACAGCACTTAAAACACAGCAGAGCTCAACTTCAATAATACAGAAACTTCTGGGTTAAAAGGAGAGAGGGAGCCTCAGAATTAAAAACATAAACACGTTCAGAAAGGGGCTTAGTATTCTTATAAAAAATGATCTAAGCATTGTCAGTACAGTTTTCATTACTCACATCTACAGACCAATAAAGAACAATACCTTCCCTGCTGTGTGTGTGTGTGTGTGTGTGTGTGTGTGTGAGAGAGAGAGAGAGAGAGAGAGAGAGAGAGAGAGAGAGAGAGAGAGAGAGAGAGAGAGAGAGAAGGTGGAGGAGGAGGATGCAGAGGATTTAAAGATTTAAAGCCAGGAAGAATGGGGGAAGGGGAGGAGGGATTCTCTCTACTTCACTAAATTGATTCATCAAACAGATCTTATTGTATTTGTCATTTACTGCAAGCCCATTGATCAGCAAGTATTGTTAAGAAAATAAAGTCCAAAAATAATGTTGATTTTACTGATTCCCACACTTGTTATCCTGAGCACTTTTCATGCTCTAGGCATTGGATTAAGGGGACAAATGACAAGAGGCTTGTCTATCTTCCATGGATTACTCTCTATAGACATTCACTCTTTGGAGGAATTCCTGTCACTTTGGGATTTAAAGGGTTGGACTAATGAATTGTCATATTGCAATATCACACACAATTAGTTTAAAGCTTTAGGTAGTTTCACCATTTTCATTAATATGTGTTTTAAAGATCGAAATTAGATGTTTTTTTTTTTTTCCTAGTTCTTCTTACCGTAAGATAGAACAAGTTTATTTTGTCAAAACTAAACAGGATAAGCAAATTTAGAAGTGAATCCATTTAACCTCTGTAATAGCTAATCCCCAAACATTTTGATGTGTTCCAGGGAAAACAAGAGGCTATAAGTAAATTTAGATAGAAAAAAAGGTCAAAATTGACTCCATGGGGAAGAAAGATATTCAACCTGAATTTTGAACCACAAAATCAGGACAGAGTTATTTCATTTTGTAAAACAAATCATTTAAATTAATGTTGATACATGGAATTTGGAGCACAGACACCCCCACATATACACTATAAAATTTTTTAAAACTTTCCTATATTTATATTTGATATTATTCCTACCTTCCAAATTAATTATAATCTTTGTATTCTCCAGATGTTTGAAGGATTCTACAGATTAACATTTGCTTTTCTGCAGATTATTTTATTTAACAAAGGCAAAAATACAAAATTAGTAAGACAATCTAACTGCCCTAGATTGATTACACTGTAAATAGTGGGGAAAATTCAACCACATGTAATTTAACTGTGATTTAAAGAAAAATAAAGAAGAAAAAGAAAATTCATGCCTCAAAAATACTTTAAGAAGTAATACAATCTTATAGTTATAGTTCTGCCTCTTTCTCATTTGACTTTCATCAAGGTTTTATAAGGTTGTTTTCAACTTTGTTCTAATCCCTTCAAACACCTGAGAGGTAAATGAGATTAAACCTATTTCTCAACTAAGTAGGAGCAAGGTAGGTGTGAATATGGGTGGGTGTTTATCGGAATCGTTCAGAATCTAACTGCGCGTGAAATGTGAATTTTCATTCACTCCTCCAAAGATTACTTCTAATTTGGAGAAATATATGGCTCAAGGCTTGAAATGAGAATGCCTGCTGCCTTTGCCACCATAAACTTTGATTTTTACTGCATCATTTAATACCTTTTAAATGTCAGAAATATTATATTGACCTTTTGACATTGAATTTTATTTGCGGTATAAGTGAAACATTTTTACTTTTTCCTCAAAGTGGTCTATTTTCAATTATTTTCTAATCTACAAACTACACCATGTGCTATAATTACCTCTATTTGCAACTGAGTTCCTAATATGTTCTAACATTTCAAGTTTTCAAATGTGATTAACTCTTGCCACAGAGTTGGATTTGAGTAGGTGTCTATTATGGTGATCATGCTATTGTACACATTTCTGTCAAACAAATCAGTAGTTTTTAACCTCACCTCATTCCAGATTGAGATGGATTGCTAAGATTTCTGAGAGTGGCAACTTTCTGGGTGACATACCTGATTTTCAAGAGAAACAACACTCCCCACTTCACAACAGCTTAGTTAATGCTTTTTTTTTTCAATAATGATCTGTATTGCCATCTATGATACACATTAAATTATTTCTCCATAAAAATATACTTTTGATCTTTTCAAGTATTGAATGAAACCAGTGCATATGTGTTTTCAATGTCTGTATTATTATAAACATTAGAATGGAAATAAAGATTGTAATTAAAGAGCAGAAATGTTTTTAGTTTGTGAGACAGCATTCTAAGTACTTTCCTGGGTTATAAACACCCAGAGACTTTCTGGGAATAGTAGGTAAAAATACTTGTGATATTTGTTCATAAAAGGATATAAAGAGAAATGTACTTAGATGTACTTCAGAGATTTAGCAAATAAAATGTACTTGAAGATGTGGAGTACTTGATAAGCTTACCTTTCCCTGCAGTCGCCCTCCATCACCACTCTACTATAATTAGATAGAAGAACTCCCCCAAAGTGTGTGCCACCCTGAGAAGCAGATGACTTCTTTAAGGGAAATTAATGAGTTGGGAATTTCAAAATGAGTTGATTAGTTAGTTTTACCAAGAAACAACACCAAGAAGAAAACTAATAAGAAAAACAAATCTCAGTCGTCTTCCTAAGATGTTTTTCAATTGAGTCATTAAAAAAAACATGTATAATTTTTCACCCAACATCTGCTCTTCCGTGTTTTCTCTTTTGTTAAATCAAGGGAGGCTTCATTAGTATCTGAAAAAGGCATATGATCAACAGAATTACAGCAAATGTCATTGCGGAACACTTGCCCTTGCTCTGACTTCTTATGTTGGAAATTCATTTTTAATGAGGATTTTCGAGTACAGGAAATTTGAACCTTCTTTTTTTCTAAAACAGAATTGTGTGGGTGAAAAAATTCTTTAGAAGATCAGAAGACATTCTATTAATTGGGAAAACTAAATAGTTGATGTATTATTCATTCCAGCCAAAAATGATAGTGATTTTAGAACTGCATTTGTCGCTGGGAACCGGGGGTGGCGGGTTAAAAGCAATGTTGAAGAAATTAAGTTAAACTTTTCATAATCTGACCCTTATGAATGCTTTTAGTATAAGCAACACATGAAGGCAGTAGTGGACAGAAGGAATTGATAAAATGCAAAGGGAATTCTATCTCTAGGGAAGCATTAACTCCTCCCGCCCCCTTCAACTGCTGCACCTCCTATGAATAGTGATTTCAGTAAAACCAGCTCCTCCTCCTCTGCTCTGAATTTGTAACAGTTTGAGGGGGAAAAAGAGGAGTTTTGTGTTTTCCTGTTTTCTTTTGTGATATTCATGCACATGATATTTAAAGGTAAATAGGGACACAAGGACTCTGAAGATAAAATAACAGTCCTTGTTTTTCAAATGAATAGAAAAGCATTAAGTCGATGCAGGAGACCAGAAATTGGACAAATAGTCACATTAATTGTGACTGTAGATTTTAAGGGAAATCTAGATAAATAAGAATATCAGAAATTGCAAGACACGTCTTTCAGTGGTGAACACCTTCCTGGAGTGTTTGAGTAGTGGAGCCAGTAGAGTTTTGGGGAGGTTGGTAAGTTTGAGTGGGGGATGGAAGACAGTGACGAGAGGGGATTCATAAAACTTCATAAGTCATGGTCAGTATCTAAGTTGCCAGAAGTGGCTAGAATTCACTTATAAGAACACAATTTATTATTTCTATGGTCTCTTCTTTTTTCATCTTAAAGCTACCATAGTTTTCAACATCTCAGAATATTTTAAAGATGACGTTTTCTCTTTGCCTTTTCTATATGTTTAAAGAGTTTGTCATCACAACGGCTTTTTTATTAGATTATCTGATGAATGAATGCAGTGTTCCTGAATACTGAAACATTAAAAGACAATAAAACACTGAAAATACCTGGATTTCTTTAAGTGTCTCCACCTCAACTCAAATGGAACACAAAAGTTTTCAAGTGAGACAGAAATCCCATTGTTAATACTGATCAGTACAGGCTAGGCAGTGAGGAGGAAAAAATGAGGCATCTGTGGAATACCAATGAAATGAGCAGGTTGGCTGTTGAGTGTTTCAGGACATGAAATTATTAGTTATTTGCTTTCAGTAAAAGCATAGCACACACCTTTTCGTCAAACAAACAAATAAGCAGAACTGCGCTAAATAAATAAAGTGAAGAGACTAGGCTATATTGTTTAAGGGATTACTTTACATCTGACTCAAGTAAATCAGATGCATAGTTTCCCTTTGTTACCCACCAAAAAAGAATGCTGCTCCTCAGATGTAAGTTTATTACCATCTCTATAATCCAGAAAGAAGCCCTTTTTTCTTTGTTTTAAATGTTTTTTTAAAGAGTTTTAAACTGATAAGGTTAGGGAACAGAAGTGCTGAAACACAGAATTAAAGCTCCCTACAAGCGTTTATTATAATGGTAAAACCAACTGTTTGGAGGACTGTGATTCAAAAACTACAGTGCATTCTGCTTTTCAAGGGAACACATTTCTTTAAGTTGCAAGAATTAGAAAGCAAAAGCCTTCCGTTATTTTTTCCTAATATATATTATCTCATGTGTAAAACATCATTTGATCCCCCCCCAAGACCTATTCCCATATTTTCTTGGGTGATGTGGGGGCAGAATTATATAACAGGTTTGATTTCAGTGCCTTCGCTGGAAAAGCAGCTGTTATCTTATGAAGAAGGTTAGAAAATGCCTTGTTTAATATTTAACTTTTTTATTATTAATAATCTGTGAAAAAAATCAATGTTCCCTTTTTTCTTAGAGCATATTCATTGGATTAATCTTTTTGAAAATCAATCAACATAAATTCATTTTCGTTGCTCTGTTGTATCAATGAAAAGAGAAATAGCATCCAGTATCTACAACATTGCACCTTCTCCAATTATAAATGCAAGTTGAAAGATTTGACTTGAAGACTTAAATGACAATGTGATTATTCCTTTAGTTTTTTAAAAGTGGATACTGACTTCGATGACTTAAAGCACTTTAAACACCCCAACTATCTGGGTTTTATAATCCTCCTTTGTGTGCTCGCACAGATTTCAACTTCCTTATCTCAACTAAAGCTTCATCAATGAATTTCATACTATGCTGATTATATATGAAGTAAAAAATTCTATGTTTTCTTTTGACTTAGGATTTTAACAATGAATGTATATCTCATTGTGTAACTTTGTAGAAATGGCATTTGATATTTTTGATAGAATTGTACAATGCGGTGAGTTCAGTTAAAAATATATCTTTGAAAACAGTAAGAGAATCAATGTTAAGTGTTCTCACCACAAAACTGGTAACTATGTGAGGTGATGCCTGTCTTAATTGGCTAGTTATTCCACAATATATTTAGATGTCAAAACAGTATGTGGCACATGGTAAATATATCTAATTTTATTATCAATTTAAAAATAAAAGTAATAATCAGATACATTTGTGGTCTCATTTGACTTATTAAATAATCACTGCACATTTAATGATGCTATAAAATCTATTTCAGTTCTGTTAAAGCCAAAAGGACAGAGAAATAAGGAAAAACTAAAATGGAATGGATCAAGCTAACTGTGGCCATCTATTTCTTGGGCTATCAACATCCATTTGTAGATGTTTGCCGTAGCATGCTATCAGGCCATCTAATTTGGTTTCAGAGGCACAATTTTAAAATATGTATGCTCTTTCTTTACTCTCAAAACCAATAACCTCTGAAAACATTTTATGCATCAATTTATTACATTGTTTCTTTTTTATTTACCCATTCAACAAAATTTTAAGATATCTCTAGATGTCAGTCATTGTGACTTATAAAACAAATCACAAGGTTTTTGAGGACGATGATACTTTGAGGTACTTCCAGGAACAAGTGTCCTGATGCCAATTCCTCTTTTTTCCCCCTAGCACAAGTCATATAAAATGATCTATAAACCTCTCTGCATCTATCCTGGCATAGTGTGTGCAGTTATTTTCGCCTCTCTGGGGCTGTATCTTTTCATTACTTCCTGTATCTTTCTTTCATTCCTTCTAGCAATGTGTTTTCTGTTTATGTAGAAAACTCTCTGTGGGGACAGACTGTCTACATACTTTGTTGGATTACTCATGATGACGGGCTATTGTATTCCTAAAGCTAACCTACCTATATTTTGCATTATGGACTTCGGAGATGAGATCGTTTTAATTAAAAAGAAAAGGAAAAAACCTTGCATCATATTTTGCAAGTATTCTGGGAGCTCCCTCTTCCCATGTTTCTGCAGTGCTGGGTGCATTTATCTATCATAGCTCTTATTACTTTATAGCATACCAAATTTCCTTAGTAGGCTCTAATCTCTGAGAGACCAGAAACTATTCTTTCTCATTATTTTTTTTTTTCAGTACTCAGCATAGCATTTGGCACAGAATAAAGCTTAACCTATTAATTAATGAATAAATTAATTAATTAGAGAGCCATGGGAAATGTATGCTAGTTAAAATATTCTGCCCCAGATATCTCCCAATTTTAATGAGTAATTTGACAGAAATTATTTCTTCATAAATATAATTCTACTAGCTGTTTATGCCCTTATATCAATATTAAGCACATAATAGACTGCAGATCATAGCACTAAAAGGAGTTCTAGTTTATTCAGTTTAAAATGCTAATATAAACATATTATAACCCATAAAACAAACGTTTGGTCATTCATTCAAAACAGATAATTTCATTGGTTTTTTACTTTTATACAGTCATATATTTCTTTTGAAATTAAAGACTCTTTAGATTGCTATAGCTTATAAGCTATCACAGTATGTTGCTAAAACAGGTGTTAATCAAAAGGACTATTCTGCAGTGTTTCTAAACATGTGCTTCCAAACAGTAATAATTTCTAATTTTATTAACTTAAAAATTAAGAAGAAAGGTTGTAAAACTCCCAGGAAAGAAGGTACCACAAACTGTGAAAATATGTATATCTTATATGAGACAGGACATCTGGCTTTCAGTCATCCAATCACAGTTTGTAGCAATATGTCATAATTTTAAGTTTCTTTATCTAGAAATGCAGGTGATCATTATTCCTTTCTCCAAACATGGCTGTCAAACTGAAAATCTCTTTCATTACCAACTTTGAGGTCATCGAGGGAGCTACACTGTGGAGTCATAATCTACAGTCACAGAGTTGGGTTGAGCCTCTGGGCATCAGTATGGTGATGGAAGTCTCATGTAGATATTGGGAGAAGAAGCAGTAATTCTGAAACACGATTTTGGAGAAGGAGGGGGCAACTTTTTGAGAATCAGTACAATTAGGCATTGCAAATATTAAATGAAAAAAAGAACTAGCTGCTATTCATTGTATAGTTAGAAGTTGTCCGTTATGCTTTATGTGTTAGATTTGAAATGCTTCAAATTTAGTAAGTGCAGTAGATGTGACCATGAAGAGTGAGATTATCTAAATCGAGTGAGAAGAGTAGAGAGGGTCATAGTAAGCAGAGAAACTGTGATTTAGACTAACAAGCATGAGGTTGCCTTTTCTAATCAGCCCCACAACTGGTGGCAGCTGCAAATTGAAGGTGCGCAGTATTTCACCACTTAACAAATTGCTGGTGATTCACTTGGCCAGATGTGGATTTAAAATCCTCCACCTTTCATGGCTCACACAGAAAGAAGGGAATCTCTTATGGTAAATGAAGCCTTAAATTATTAGAAGACTCATTACTAGTCCTAAATCCTCAACATGTGAGTGGATTTTAATAACCTAAGTCACAAACTGCATGGGTGAGTAATTATGTTTCAGAGCAAATTATTTTCCCAGATAAGTGTCATACTTAACTTTAGGAAGCAGAGAAGTGAAGGTCAACAGGTGAAACACCTGTACAATTATTATGGGAATATCTCCTGCTACTATTTATATTTTAAGTCATTACATCTCATAGGTCAATAGCACTCTTTAGTATTTTAACTGTTCAACAAGTTTTGTTTCATGCTGTTTTCAGAACACTAGGGAATCCTGATTGGCTGGTAAATAAGTTAATTTTCCATCCTGGTGTAAGTTTTCCTATAATAGTTTCAACAGGAACATTCTCCTTTTACCTTTTGAGTCTTTGTTAAAATATGTTGGCAAAACATGACAATGGTTAAAATTATACAACTGCCTTTGAACAGTTTCTCACATCTACAAATAGATTTCCGAAATATCATTCACATCCATAAGGTGAATTCCTACAGATACTTTAATATATATAAGTAATTCATGTTCATATTGTTTTATAATAATTGCCAAAAGTTCAAAAACAGTTTAAAGTTAAGCTTGAAAATACAATGGCCACAATTGGAAAAGAATTAAAATTTAAATGTATATCAATCCATGTCAAAATGTCTAGAATTATTGGCCATAAATAGTGTGATACGTGAGTGGATTCTAAGGAAGGAATCATGTTCTATAACCTTATCCAAGATTTTTAAAGTTTTCTCCTGCTTTCCTCCCTCAGAAATATTGTTGCAAATATATTCAATAGCATTTTCAAATGTGAATTAAATAAATGTGGAAAGCCACGTAGTCGCTCACAAAATTGAGTCTATGAGAAAGTGGTTCAAATGTCACTAATTATTTTATTGGAATGATCATGTTGTAGCTTTAAACAAACTTAAGCTTTAGTCTACTTTAAGACTGGAGTGCCAGGATGAAAATAAAGACCTTTCTGCTGAAATAGAGACGATTGAATTACATTTAACAAGATGCAGGATGTGGCACTTCAGCTATCTAACAGCAACGGGCTGTTTGCCACCCCAGCAGCTAGCTCGGGTTTCCTTTGCCTCATACAATTTCAGAATAATTTTATAAAAATTACATGATTGACATCATGGCATTCTTCCTGTTCTGATTTATTTAAACGTTAATACCTGAATAATAAATATATACTTTAAAAGTATTAAAAGAGAAGGAAAAAAGCCAGTTTTTTTCTCTAGGGTCAATTTTTTTTAAAAGCCCTGTTTATTGTAGAAACTAAGATGACATTTTATTTACTCTAAAGGCTTTTCTCTGATTACTGTTACTTTTCTATTTTCTGTGTTTTCATTAAATGAATTAGTAACACTTTCTACAGTTCTTTCTCTTTTGGCTCCAAAAACATGTGACAGAATATAGTAAAATAATGGGGAAAGTATTTTTCTATATATAATATTATAGATTATATTCATTTTAATAGTATACTAAATATTCCCTTTCCCTTCATCCTACCTCTAATTCGATTCTTTTTTTTTTTTTAAATATTTCTTTACAAAGTCTTGCAAAATTATTTATTCTAACAGTAGGCACCCCAACATCCATTATGCACTATGCGTTCAGTCCCCATCCATATAAATCAAGCTGAGGGCATGTTTACATGTATTCATTCTGTCAGAAAAGTGCATATTTTATGAGTATATTTGTTTTATAGTACCACTCCTACCGGGGAACCTCTTTGATGGTAAGGCTCATATGGATTGTTTCCTGTGAGGGTCCTAGAACAACTTTGTTCACACAATGGTCCTTAATAAATGTAAGGGAATGACTTCCTGAGTATCGTCAAGGTTCCCTGGAGATACAGGATGGGGTAGGCAGCAAGGGACAAAGCTTGCTGTCAAAACTGTTACATTTAGATGAAGAGCAAACACAGAAGTTGAAACAAATTCTGAAGGTTTCTGAAGGACTTTGACCATTCCTTGAAAGTCTGATTCAAAATTCAAATCCTGAACCCACAAATACCTACTTGAAAAACAAACCCTAGTAAACACTGGTCAAGGACCATTTGCTTATCTTAACAAAAAGTTTTTTTTTAAACGGATATGTTTTTAAAAGCTATATTTACCTGAAGTGACAGGCTAGTGGCCTATTTATATCTTGATTAAATTTTAAATATTGAGAAGAAATGACTGTGTTTTATTTTGGGCTGTGTAGAAAAGTAATTTGTAGTTGAGTGATGAAATCTCCTTAAATAATAGAATTTCATTTGGTATAAGTTTGACATGAATGGCTTTCATTTTGCTCAGTTCTTTGACCTAGAAGCTAAAAATCAGGTGTTATAAAATTTAAGAGGTAAGGCCTTTTCCTGTGTAAGTAGGTGTGGGAAAAATTTTCCTCCCTTCTCCCAGGAGATTGATTGATGGGGTTGTTAGGATGGGAGGCGGGTTTTCCTCAATTGCACTGCAATAAAGTACTAGTGCAACTGAAAGAATAAGGCTGTGTATGCAACGAAGGCCTTAAAACAGATGAGATAGTGAGGAAACTGCAATTACATAAATGTTTTTTCTCCCAAGACTATAAAGGATTTTAGCATTGTAGTATTTCTCTATATATGTATATATAGGCATAGGTACATACATACATTATACATACATAGGTATGCATATTTATGTATACATATAGACATATACATATATGTATAATGCATATTAAAGGTAATTCAAAAAAATAGTTACTGAACTTTTCTGCCAGGTACTGTGCTAAAATTGTACAAATTCAAAGATAATGAACATACTCTCCACCATCAAGAATTTATAGCTGAAGCCGGTATGGTAGCTCACACCCCTAATGCTAGCACTCTGGGAATTGGAGGCAGGTAGATTGTTTGCACTCAGGAGTTCAGTACCAGTGGAGACCAGCCTGAGCAAGAGCTGGACCCCATCTCTACTAAAAATAGAAAAACTAGCCAGGCAGTCTGGCAGGTGCCTATAGTCCCGGCTACTCAAGAGGCTGAGGTAAAAGTTTGAGGTTGCTGTGAGCTATGACGCTGGGGCAATCTACCCTAGGAGACAAAGAGGGATTCTGTTTCAAAAAAAAAAAAAAAAAGAACAAAGGAAAATGAAAAAAATAAATAAATAAAAGAATTGGCAGTTGAATTGAAGAGGCAATGTGTGACTCAGTTTTTAACAGTATATGGCAACAATCTTCTAGATGGCATTTAACTAAATTTTAAAAAGTTGATGAAAGATAATTACTCATTTATTTTTAAGTACTTGGTTAAATTGAGGTAGTTTCCAATAATGTGTTGTAAAATATCTCTCCTCTCCTGAATGATACAAACTCACATGTGATTTCTCATATCTTAAATACAAGAGGAAGAGTTGGCATTTCCTTATTCTGAATCACTCTCAGATTTCAGTCTTGGAAAACGCGATAAAGGCTATTTTCAGAACAAAAAATACAGGTTTCTGATTGAAGTATTATAAATGACTCTAACAGTAAACACTATCACCAGAGTTTCATTATAAGAAATGGATACTATGTACATTTAGTGTTCTAAAAATAATATTCACATCCACCTGATATACCATTTTACAACTGATGGGCTAGTGGCCTATTTATATCTGGATTCAATTTTAAATATTGAGAAAATCAGTTAATTTGTGACTAACATTTGCATCTCAAAATGTTTTGTAACCTCTAAGTTTTTTATTCAATGTATATTGGAGATGAAATGCCACTTTTTAGACCTTCATTTTGTCATGTATATGCATAGAACCTGGTGAAACTGCAAAGCAGAGAACATTCAGGAACATCACCTTAGGGATCCTGTTAATTTTAGAGACGAGCCTTCTACATTTCTCAGTGGTTCCAGTAGAAGTGACAACAGCAAAAGAATTATATTATTTAACAACTTTATATAGTAGGCTGTCTTTGTGTGAAGAGGCAGTAGAGTGTGATGAGAGAAATCTAACCTCCTGTTTTCATTTTGGGCACAAACCAATAATGTGTTATTAGATAATGAACCTTGAGTCCTCAGTTTCCTTCTTTATAAATGAATTAATTTCAGTTTCTTCTAATGCTGAAATTACCATGTACTGAAGCATATTTGCAAACTAAAGGGCGAAATTTATCACTTAAATTATTAGCAATGTTTAATTATTTTGGTTAGAAGTAAGAATCTAATGTTTCATATTGCTCCATGTAAAACTATTATTTTAGTTGAGGACAACAGTGTGAAGACTGTTACATACAACTCCATTTTCAAAATATTCAACAATATCATAGCCTTACTAAAATAATATTAATTTATTAAATAAAATATTTATAATATTTCTCCCACACAAACTAAAGTGGAAGTGTAGGATAAAAGTCCATTATTTCATGCCAACATTAAAGAAAATTGCTATGCATTTGGTTCAAGCTAATGATTCTGGAGGGTGTTTAACATTCTTTTTGGGGAAGAGGATTGATAGAGACGATAATATACATATTCAATTTATATTCTTTTCATTTGATTACATTGAGAAATGCATTTGATAGAAAGGAAAACAATATCATTGATAATAATTTTAATTCAACTTAAAGGAATATCATTTTCAGACCCTGGAATCATTTCTAGACACTGTACTAGTTCCTATGGGGAAGACAAAAAAAGTAAGATGTGATTCTTACCCTTGAGGAGGTCCCAGTCTTATGAGGGAAAGAGTGACATAAAAAGAAACAACAAATATAGCTTGCTAATTGCTCAGATAACACAGATGATAGGCATTAAGCCAACTGGGGTTTGACAGGAGGCTTCCTGGGAGATGGCGTCTGAGCTGTGTCTTCAATGATGAAAAGGAGCAGGTGAAGAAAGATGAGGAGGCCGTGCCAGGGCTTCAGCCAAAGTTACAAAGCCACAAAGCAGGACAGTGTGTGTGATTGCAGGAAATGGGAGCAATTTTGTCATTACCAGGGTATAAATTGCAAAGGGAAAAGAAAGGAGAAATCGGGAGCGACCAAATCAAAAAGTGTCTATGTAGTCATGGTTGTAATTCTAATATAGGTGACAAAAAGTCTAAAAAGAATTTTAAAGAAGAGAATGCTATAGAGATTTGCTTTTTAGATAAATGAGTCTGGTTGCAACGTGAGTGGTGTATTTTCTAGGAACAAGCCTGGAGGTAGGAGGAGCCCGTAGGCTTCTGCTACATTGTCCAGACTGGAGGTGGCTAGGCCTGGAGCCATCACAATGCAACATGAAAAGAAGAAAGCAGACAGATTAGGTAAATAGAAAGGATGCAAGATTCGCTAGTCTCGTTAAAACACTGGAGGAAGAGGAGGATAAAGAAGTGGGATTTCTTACATTTCTCATCATTTCCCTGATTTTGATACTAATGAATAGACCTATTAACTGATACTAGCAAGAGAAGAAAAAGAACAGATATCCAGGAGAGAGAAAAGTGAGTTGAATTTTGAACTTGATGTTTTCGAGACGATTACCAAGTATATATTTGAAGTATGCATCAGCAGTTTGGTAATTAAAGCTCTTCTGCCAGAGACAAACATTGACATATATAAATATCTATGGGAATCAAGATTAATATATAGAGAAAAAAGTAGGCTGAGGACAGAATTCTGGATTGCAGGAAGGAACAGGTGAGAGAGGAGAAGCCCGCATAGAATAAGACAAGCACACAGGATGAGCTGGAGGGGAGATGTCATGGACATCTAGGGAGAAACCTTTCAGGTCATCAGACACGTGTGGGAGAGGCACATGGTAACTGGGCAATGCATTTACTATTTGGAGCAACAGGAGGAAAATCAGGTGTAAGCAGTAAGGATAGAGTTGATTGTGGATATAGAAGCCGACTGCAGTGGGTTAGGGAGACCAAATTACAAGTGAAATAATTAATAATTTACTATTTTTGACTAATCAGATTTCTCCCTTTTTCACTCATAAAAAAATTCTTTTATATCCATTTTCATAGTGAAAATTGAGACATTTACTCTAAAAATGGAAACTCCTGACAATGCACAATTATTTGCTTTTATTATCAGCACGATGGGGAAATTATTTCTCTCTTCTTCCAAATAATTTGATAATATGTCTCCATTTTTCCCCAAAGTGTTTTTGCAGGCTTTTCACAGAAACTAATTCAGTGATCAGAGTGTAATATCATACCCTTAGCTTTTCTTGTAAATTGATGTATTAATAACAAATGGTCTTATTAAGAATACTCTCACAATGTCTGCAAAACCACTACTCATTTTAGTAGTCAACATCTCACTAATAATACACATGATAAATTCTTCCTAGAATGTAGTGCCAGAAAAGGTTTCCACTAATAAAGAACTGATACTTTTTTTTTGATCAATAAACAAAAGTCTATATCCTTTTTAAGCATGGTGGATGGGAAATTAAAGATAAAATGCTATGCTCATTTGTGGAAACCACCTTTTTTATTTATTTTCCTTTTTCAATGACTTTTTTTTTGTTCTCTAATATTTTAACTGTGTATGGCCATGTGTATGTATAAACACCTAAGTCATCCTCAGATTTTATTAGAAGTAGGGAGTGTCATAAACAACAATGAAAGTAACAATAATAAATTGTTTGGTCAGCATTGTATTTCACCTTATCTTCTTTATTTTGAAACTTCCTTTCACCTTCCACACAAAGCTAAGTACATACTGCTTAAAGAAAAAGTGATAATTTTTGTGATATCATATTAATTAAAGATCAATTTTACTATAGTTAAGTTTTTGTATCAGTTATTTTGTTCTTTTTCCATACACTTATTTCCAAGAAAGAAATGTAATAGAATTTAATTTTGGCTTACAAAGCATTATCTATTACTATGATTACTCTCATTTTTGCTTATATAATTCTGAGCCTAGTAGCAATTGATAAAATATAATGATAATTCTTTACAGGAAATTTAGTACATTTAGAACCACTGAAATTGCAAGGTAATTCAAACTGATTTTACAATATTTTCTCCTAATAGCATATTTTTGTACGTGTTGCTTTTATGATTCTTTTTCCCCAAACAGAATTTCTTAAGAGCAGTCTGAAGAATGGCAGGTAAAAATAAGAAATATAAATTATATCCAAAGTTATGAAAAAATTACAGTTCTAGTATAAGCATGGAAATTACAGAAGAGGATTTGATATGAGAACTAGCAAAAAGCCGCCTTCTTTTTATAAGAAACCTCAAGATATAAGATACATTTCTCCCCACCTATTATGATTCATCTCCAATGTCACTTTTTCTTTGAATCCATTCCCAAACTTTAGACTATTATCTTTGCCCCTTTCTGGATTCTGGACATTCTGTTATTAGAGAATATAATAGAATTTCAAAATATAATAATTTGTTTAAAAACCAACTTCGTTCCTCTGTTCAAAAGGAGAAATTATGCCTTTTTTCTTTTTTTTTTTTTTTCCTTTGTAACCTACATAGTAAGTATACACCATGCACTCAGTAAAGGTGTTTCTGGAAAACTGAAATATGAATGAACGAGGCAGATATTTGGGTGAAAGTGTGGAATAATGTCGATAACGAGGCCCCACATTGTATTTCAGATATTTCACTATATGGATATTCAGGATGTTTATAAAATTGGTGGTGACATGTCTATTTATGGCATGAGGTAAGAAGAATAAGAGTCCTAGCAAGAATTTTAAAAGTTGGAAAATAAAACTGGCTCCTATGAAGTCAACATAAAATCAATGCAATGTTCAGGAGTAGTGATATAAAATCTCCTCCAAAAGATCAAATATATCCCAGAGGAAAAAGACTTGAACTGAATTTATCTAAATATATTTAGTACAGTAAACATAAAAATGTAAAAATCACAGTAGTTAGAACTGCCATGGAGGAGCCAAGAGAAAAGGCCCAAAGCCAATTTTTGTCAGTGAAAAGTTTCAATCAGCCCTGGACCTTCATTTCTAAAAAGGGAAGCTGTCTCAGCACTACCATGGTATTTGTAGGCATTGGACTATACTCCTCATTACCTACTATGTTACTAACTTACTTCAAGTGGTGCACTGCTGAAGAGAAAATGTGATTGTCATGAAAATATAAGCATTATAGCTTGTGTGACATTTTAGTTTCTTATTATACCTTAGCAATAAGGTCTTTTTTTTTTTTTTTCAGTTTTTGGCCGGGGCTGGGTTTGAACCCACCACCTCTGGCATATGGGACTGGACCCTACTCCGCTGAGCCACAGGCACCACCCAACAACAATAAACAGACTTATTGCATAATAATAACATGCACTGGCTTCCAATGCCTACAATAACTCTGTCATTGGACTTGATACTCTTTTATACAATAACTTTAATCTTCACAATTTTATTCTGCAATTTAAGGTGTTTCTTTTTGTCCCGTTTTACTCATGACCAAAAATGAAGCCTGGGGAAATTAAGTGATTTTATGTCTGACAATAAAGGTCATTCTGCATTTTGTAAATATTCCCTTGATACAGTTGCAACCTATTTGGACTTACATTGTTATATCTATAATATGTATGATAGCATGATAACAATATTAGCTATACAAAGGATTATGTTTTTAAAAGCTCAATTCAACTCCAGCATGTGAAATTGGAACAAATATGCTACCAGCATTTTAAAAGGTATTTACTAAAAAGATAGATTTTTATTATAACAAAAGTAGAAAGATGAGAGAATATTATTTTTTCAACAAGGGAATAGCTGAATTAAACCCATCATGTTATCTTTTCACCTTAGAAGAGTTTATAGGATACAAATCCTAAGCTATGCATTGCTGGACATAAATAATCAAAGGCCCAAAGCTGCTGCTCCCTCTGCCTTTATACCCCTCCCTCTGCCTGCAGGCTCCTCCCTCTGCCTTTATGCCCCTCCCACTGCCTGAAGGCTCCTCCCCAGACAGTAGCATGGCTCTTACTTCCACCTCCATGTGTCTACTCAGAGGTCACATTCTGAATGAGGTTGCTTTTCCTGATCACTCAGTTCAAAGCCGTAATTCTTAAGTCTATCCCCTATTTTTTTTCTCACAGCTTTTATCCCCATCTCAAATATCTTACTTTTGTGAATTCTTTTTGTCTTCCTTGTTAGAAAGTTCTCCTTATGCCGTGTCTGTTTCCTTCCATATTCCCAGACCTGGAGATTGTAACTGTCACATAGTGTGTATCACTAAATAATTACTGAATGAATGAATTTACAATACACCCAGAAGTATAACTATGGAAAACTAGTGGACTTATTTTTCATTTACTCTGAAACAAATATTATTTTTCCATGTCATGTAGAAAACGTGCAAAGAGGCAGAGACAAGGTTGTAGAATCAGTTTTTAAAAATGTCCATATACATATATATTAATAATACTATATTAATATTTATTGAACAAATTTTATGAATATTTATTTATTGAACAAATGTTTACGGATTATCCTTTTTATCTCCACTTTTTGGGTACTGAGAAAAAAATCTGTTCGACAGATTTTCTTATAGCTGTAAGAGCAGTTGGAAAAGTAGATATTTGCATCAGTTATGATCGCATTATTGTACACAGCTGTGATCTAATACTAACAAAAAATAAATTAAAAAAAAGAATCTACAACAAATACATTGAAAATAATCTGATCCCTTTTTCACCTTGAATTGTACTGACAAATGAAAACAGTATAATAGAAGACTAACCTCAAGTTATGCCACCGAGAATAAGAAAGAAATTGTGTAACAGTCGTGCCTCTGAGTCATGTTAGGCAGAATGACAAATGGACGATGATATACATAATGACATGGGAGTCTGGCTTTGCACAGAGGTCCATAAATATTTTGCACATGCTTAGAATACATGGACGTCCAGTTGACAGGCTCTCCAAGAAAATTCTAAAATTAGATACAGGTCTAAATTGGTATCAGGAATTTAATAAAAAGGGATGTCCTCCGAGGCTGTTAGGTCATCACACAAAGTGATCTTCATTATGTTTTGCTTAGCATTGCCTTGTGAGCCATTTTGGAAAAAAAAACAGAGTACAAAGAACAGAACATTAAGACATTGATTCACTTTCTCCTCATATTGCAATCAATTTGAATAGCAGCAGATATGCAATTCATGCTAATTGTGCCAAAACAGCAGCAGCATGAATGTTAAATTATTCACCATGTTCACAAACTGTCAAATGGGGCAAATAGCCAACTATTCAAAATAATTGCAAAAAGATTGGCACAGCTGTAATGTGTTTTCAGTGTGTGTACTCCATATCCTTCTGAAACCAACAGTTAATGCAGAAGGGAAGGCCCCTCTTTGATAGACTCAGATGGAAATTTAGATTTCATTCATGAGCATTTCCAGCAGAAATCAATTAATTCATTTGTACTATAATTTCCTCCTCTCTGATAAATTAAAAATATCAAAATATTTCTGGATTAGAAGAAATCAGCAATAAAAAGAAAACCTCAAATAGATGTTGATGATGACCTGGGATGTGCTTTGTCTCTTTATGATGAAAAGGGGAAAAGGTTATTATTTCTAAATTCCTTTTTATGCTAATAAATACACTTGACCTTATATAAAGAAATCAAGTTTGCATTCTAAATATTATGTTATGGCTTGTTAAATCTACCATGTGCTACAATGTTTCAAGGAACTGAATTTTTACAAAGATGAGAGAGAGAGATGAAGTAGGTGAAAGGGAAGGGAAAATGGAACACAGTGAGGAAACAAGGAAGAAATTGACCAACTCAAGGTTTAAAGTGTTCATAAGAATGTCTTCCTTTGAGAACTTAGAACTGTCCTGTACCCTATTTGAGCATCCGTTCTTCTTCAGTAAGAATAGAACAATGAATAAATTCATCTATAATTCTACAATTTTGAAGAGTTTCTAATTTGCATACCCAGTAAAAGTCAGTTACTATTATTTCATAGAAATAAATTCAAAATATTTGCTGTTCATATGTGCTAGGCAACTCATTAAAATATTAAATAATTTCAAAATATTTAAAAAATTAATTTTATAAAGATTTTATAGAAAAACCCATACTGATTACAATAAAGAAAGATTTGAATAATGAGGAAAGACAAATGAAGAGAATAGAAATTTTTATATACTAAAAGATCTCAAAAAGAAATTTAAGGTTCATCTTAGAAACATGTTAATGATGAAAAATGTCAATTTTGAATAAACAGTAAAATGATGCTTATAGGCAAATTTTACCCTAATCATAAATATGAGGTACTTAGAATTTTTATTAAAATTTCTGGTGTTTTATGTTCAACGCTATAGTAATATTTATAATTTTTTCAACATCACCATGTCAGATTTCTTTTTTTTATCTCTGTAGTAATAAATTAAGATAAGCAAAGTTCATCATCAACATGAAGGCAGACAGGTGAATATATATTTATGAAGTTGTGAAATATACAAAGTTTTATTTGTCAGTGTAACAAAAACAATTATTTCACACAAAGTTATTATTATTTTTTTTATTTGAATTTTTAAGACAGAGTCTCACCCTGTGCAGGCTGGAGTGCTGTGATGTCAGCCCACGTCACAACAAACTCAAACTCCTGGATTCAAGTGATCCTTCTACCTCAGGATCCCAAGAAAATACAGGTGCCCAACACAATGCCCAGCTAATTTTTCTATTTTTGGCAAAGATGTAGTCTCCCTTTTGCTCAGGCTGGTCTCTAACTCTGGAGTTCAAGGGTCCTTCTGCCTAGGCCTTCCAGAATGCTAAGATTACAGGTGTCAGTCACCAACCTGGCCAATTGACTTTTATCTTTATTCAAAGCATCCAGGTACTATTTTATGTATAACTTAACAAATTTTTCCTTGAGAAAAAGATCTTAAATGTGTTTGTATAACAGACTTCCATGTAATGTGTTTCATTTCCAAATTCTTCACATTCAAAATCCTTACCATTTTAAACATTTCTGATATGATTCTTTGATTTGCAAATTGCCAATATTTAGTTGATATAAAAGACTTTCCAATAAAGTGTTTAAATTTTTAAGATGCTTTATCATGCAAAAGAGTTTTGTGCCTTTTTTTTTTTCTTTTTCTTTTTCTTTTCAGTTTTTGGCCAGGGCTGGGTTTAAACCTGCAACCTCTGCCATATAGGGCCGGCACCCTCTCTACTCCTTTGAGCAACAGGCACCGCCCCATGCAAAGGAGTTTTGTCCCAACAACTAAGTTGTATCTATTACTTGGAAAAAGAAAAAAGCTAAATGAAGAGAATAAAAATTCTTAGGCCTAGTAAAATCCATATGGGTTTATATGACTGTATCTTCTGGATCCAGATAGCTTAAGAAATCATCAATCACTAATTTCTTGGTAACATCACTAAAAGGCACCTATAGAAATACAAAGCATATTCCTTAAATAATAAGACTTGAAAGTCAACATTTTTCCTTGATCCATGCATTCCAGAATGGATGTTCTATTAGCAAGCCATGAAAACACTAATCTTATTCAACATTTCCAACCAAGCTCTTGGGTGATCAAATGCATTGTCAATGAGCTATAACATTTTGAAAAGAAACTCTTTTTTCTTGAGCAGTTAGTCCCCAACAGTGGACTTGAAATAATCAGTAAACATGCCATAAACAGTTGTGCAATGACACAGGCTTTGGGTTTCCACCTATAGAGCTCAGGCAGTTTGTTTAGCATAATCTTTGAGAGCTCCCAGATTTTCAAAATAATAAATGAGCTTTGCCTGTACCTTCAGATTGCCAGATGCATTGGCCCCTAACAGAGGCCAGATGCATTGGCCCCTAACAGAGAGTCTTCTGAAGCTTTGAATTCAGGCATTGCCTTTTCTTCTCTAACTATGAAAGTCTTAGATAGCATCGTCTTCCATAGAAGACTGTTCTGCCTACAGTGAAAATCTGTTGCTGTTAAGTGCAGTCACTTTCGTTCATTATTTCAGCTAGATTTCTGGATAACGTGCTACACTTTTTACATCAGTACCTGCAGTTTCACCTTGCACTTTCATATTAGGGAGATAGCTTCTTTCCTTAAACTTCATAAAGCAACCTCTGCTAGGTTCAAATTCTTCTGCAGCTTCCTCACTTCACTCAGCCTGCATAGAACTGAAAATGCACTCCCTCTGTTTAGGGCCTCACTCTGAGGATTTGGCTTTAGGGAATGTTGTGGTTGGTTTGATCTTCTATCCAAGCCACTAAAACTTTCTCCATATCAGTAAGAAGGCTGTTTAGCTTTCTTATCATTCCTGTGTTCACTGGAATAGCACTTTCAATTTCCTTCACGAACTTTTCTTTTGCATTCATAACTTGGCCGTTTGCCACGAGAAGCCTAGCTTTCTCGCCAATTGACACGCCCGTCTTACTGAGCTTAATTATTTTTAGATTGTGATCAAAAGTGAAAGATGTGCAATTCTTCCTTTCACTTAAACACTTAGTTGCAGTGTTATTAATTGGCCTAATTTCAATATTGTTGTGCATCACAGAATAGGGAGGCCCGAGGGGAGGGCAAGTTGTGGGGGACTGGCTGGGTGGTGGAGCAGTCAGTACCCAAACATTAATCATGAGTATGGTATGTGACACCTCCCAAACAATTACAATAGTAACATCAAAGATCATTGGTCATAGATCACCATAGCAGATATAGAAAAGAAATACTAAGCTAGAAAAATTGTTGAAACTAGCAACATCGAATGGGCATAGATTAGGAAAATGATACTGATTGATTTGCTCATTGCAGGCTTGCCTCAAACATCATATTTGTAAAAAGGGAATATCTATGCAATCCAATAAAACAAAGCACAATAAAACAAGGTATGTTTGTTCATCATTATCATAAGGCTCTGTTGTGATGACATGATTCTTACATGTCACTTACTAATGCAATCTAGTCACCTTTCCACAAATTCATTTTTATATATCTAAGAGACTTCTCAAGAAAGCAATATTTAATGTCCAGAAATAAAGAACTTTAAGTTACCATTATTTCTGACCATGTATTCAATAATAATATGATCAAACAATAATAACATTAAAATATGTAAAGGGAATCAGATTTCAAGTGTTATCCTTGACACTAACTATAATCTCTAAACTATAAATATCACATCCATCTCTAGATCTTACAATTATGAATAAAGTAGAAAGATATGGTCACCAATGTTAATTATCTACATGCAAATTAGGTTCCCACACTTTTCTTGTACCCATTGAAACAAAAATATGGAGGATAGATAAAAGCAGGCCAATCCCTCAGCTGATTGAATATAACAAGAATATAATATAACAAGAATATATAAAAAATGAATTTAAAAAGTAACACTTAAAGTCCTATATTGCCTTAGGCAATTCAGCATAAATGATTGCTTAGAAATGACAGTTCCTAACTAAGCAACCTAAAAGGCAGCGGTTCTCAACCTGTGAGTGGCAACCCCTTTGTAACAATGAAAATACATCCTGCATATCAGATATTTACATTACGATTCATAACAGTAGCAAAATTACAGTTATGAAGTAGCAATGAAAATAATTTTATGGGTGTGGGTCACTACAACATGAGGAACTGTATTAAAGGGTCCTACCTTAGGAGGCATTAGAAAGGTTGAGAACTACTGCTGTAAGAAATTAGTTTCATTTTTGTTCTAAACCTTAATATTAACAGTGAGTTTAGGGGTAGATTTTTTCAAAGAATAATGTATAAATTTTTTTTGCAGTTTTTGGTCAGGGCTGGGTTTAAACCCACCACCTCTGGCATATAGGCCCATCGCCCTACTCCTTTGAGCCACAGGTGCCGCCCAGAATAATGTGTAAATTTTATAAGCAAGAGTCATATGAGAAAATTAATTATAGTTATTCTTAGTATAGAAAGTTTTATTGATAATAAATGAATATTTTCAGCTTACTTCATTTACCCATTAAGTCATTCTTCAACCATGTAATGTCAACCACATGGGTCCCCTGTGCTGGGGCAATGGTTGCAGAATTGGCTATGTTAGTATCAGTGGGGAGGCATCTTCAGAATACAAATATATAGAAATGACTCCAAACTTTCTTATTCAGAATCCAAAGATATAAGACATAATTATCTGTTTTCAATAAGTTCTTCCTATGATGTCTATGTCAGAGACACAGATTACATCAATTAAAAATGCTTTCAAATATAACATCTTATAACAATTTCTTGACACATTATACAGGTACAAGTATTATACAGCGGAGTCCTCCAGGAAGGGAACCTAGAAAACAGGTGTGAACTGAGAAAATATTGCACCTTCATTACAGGATGAGGACTAAAGTCAGGGAAGGCAAGATGTGTGGTAAAAGAAATGTTAACAATAACAAAACTGGCAGAGTCACAGGAAACTTTTCTTAATGTTCCCAGAAGAAGAAATAGGGTAGGAAGAAAACCATTAGAGTAGTAAAGAAAACTGGTTTGTAACCTCTCTCTGTATAGCGGCGTCTGCATGGGTGTCTATGCATGTATATATGGGTGTGCATGTTCACGTATGGGCATATAAGCATGTGTGTACATGCTCAGATGTACATATACACATGTGTATACATATATACCTGTCCAATATATTATGTTGATCTGTTCGCTGTCCTCATGATTAACGGAAAGGTTAATCTATTGATGGATTTCAATTTTTTTTTTCTTGAACACAGGTCTTTTTTTTAAATTAATTAATTTATTTTTATTGTTAAATCATAGCTGTGTACATTAGTGCAATTGCCTGTTGGACACAGATCTTTTATGAGGCATCAAATATATATTCCTATATAGGAGGAGACAAAAAGGAGCTGCCTGAATACCAGCACAGCCCCGCCCTCTGCCACCCTCCCCATGCATTTCAAATCTTACTGATAGAATGTTTCCAATATCATGATTCTTTAATATTTTTGAAAAACATAAACTGATTTTGTGAGATTGCATATAATTTACTATCTCAAACCCCCAAGTTTCAATTACATATGCTTTAAAGTTCAATTCAGTATCTAGTGTGTTTCTTTGTTGTTAGAATGGGGATTTTAAAAAGCATACAACAAAAACTCTGAGGGAAACTACTTTATATGTATATAAAAATATAAGGCTTCAACATATGAAACCAATATGGGGAATAAAGATAATAAAATTAACATGACATCTAGAGAATTTCAGATATTATGAACTTTAAGAAAGATAAGATGATATCATAGCATAGAAATAAAATAGAAATCTTATCTTAACTGAACCCAGTTGCAGGGTTCACTGGTAGAAAACCGTGAGACTTGTATTACATACTTCTGCTGAAATAAATATCCAGGTATAGATATACATAAAGCTAATGACAGGGATGAAATCTTGCCAGAACCAAAGAAAAGTATGGAAATGAAAGCACATGACCAAGAAATATTTTAAAAAGACTCTATAGAAATATGTTTAAAAGTAAAAGAGAGTAATAGAATAATTTACTAAAACTATACATTATTCAGATGTTAAGGATAAGCAAAATGGATTAATTTCCTTATACGTTTTTCAAATCTTTAATTCAATAATTCATTTGAAAAACATTCTCTTCTACATTAATTTAATTGTAACCAATTTAATGTAAAGGTAACTAATTTATACCAAAGATAGAGGAGAACATAAAAGTGATCTAAGTTAAGACATGATACCTCTTTATCAATTATTCATATTTTTATTTATTTTTATTTTTTTTAATTTATTTATTTTTATTGTTAAATCATAGCTGTGTACATTAGTGCTATCAAGGGGTACAATGTGCGGGATTCATATACAATCTGAAGTATTCTCATCAAACTGTTCAGCGTAGCCTTCATGGCATTTTCTTAGTTACTGTATGTAGGCATTTGTATTCTGCATTTAGTAAGTTTCGCCTGTACCCATTCCAAGATGCACCATACATGTGGCCCCACCCATTATCCTACCTCCACCAGAACCTCCCCCCTCCCTTCCTCTTCCTTGGCCCTTTCCCCATAGTCTTGTGCTATTGTTGGGCTATAGCCTTCATGTGAAAGCTATAATTTAGCTTCATAGTAGAGCTGAGTACATAGGATACTTTTTCTTCCATTCCTGAGATACTTTGCTAACAAAAATATGTTCCAGCTCCATCCATGTAAACATGAAAGAGTTAAAGTCTCCATTTTTTTTTTTTTTTTTTTTTTACCTGTCGAAGCAGGAACTCAACTTTATTGCGTCAAGCAGCCACTTATATAGAGCGTGGGGAAGGGGCGAGGAAAGAAGGCGGGGGATGAGGTGTGTGACAGGGTTGGGCCAATGGCATGGTACCATGTTGGCTGTATCTAGGTAGAGGCAGTTTCAGGCCAGGCCTTGCTGAGTCATTGCTACGTGGAAGTAGCTGGATGGATCTACTTCTAGTCAGGCTCGGGAAGTTGCACTAGGCCTCAGACACATGGCAGGGCCCAAAAATTCCCTCTTTTGTTCTTTGTATGGCAGAAAAACATAGTCCCTGTCTTAGGTTGCCTGCTCTTGCAGTTTCAGTCTTACCCGTCATGGGGATACAAACATCAATGGTTTGGTCCCTGTCTTACGTTGACTGAATGCAGAGTGATCTTACCCGTCGTTGGGTACTATGAATGTAATCCACCATGCAGCCTCTCCATATCCTGTCTTAGGTTGTCCCGCTTTGGGAATCTTACCCATCATTGGTGCTATGGAGGGCAGTGAAGAATAATAGTTAGATTCTTGGTTAATGAGCTGGTGCTATTGGACCTCGACCTGATTTAATTGCCTCTAACCTTTTTTAAGAATACAGGGCCCAAAGGTGAAGGGTAAATAAGGGTAGCAGGGGAAGAAGGTAGAGTAAAAAACCATGTAGGCCTGTCCACAGGAGATTTTCTAAAATTTCTTTTCTTCTCTTTTCTAAATCTTCTTGGAGTGTTTTGATCTTGTTTTGCATGATCTCAGATCTGTAGGCATAAAAGTAGCACTTCTCCTGCAAAAATAAACAGATGCCTCCCTTTTTGGCAGTTACTAGGTCTAATCCCCCTCTTGTTGGGACAAGTATTTAAAGTCTCTTGCCAAAACCCAAATGGGTTTTTCTTGTTTTTTTTTTTTGTTGTTGTTGTTGTTTTTGCTGTTTTTAATTTTTAAATCACAGCCATGTACATTAGTGCAATCGCCTGTACCCTTTCTAACATGCACCGTAGATGTGGCCCCACCCATTACCCTTCCTCTACCAGAACCTCCCCCCTCCCTTCCTCTTCCTTGGCCCTTTCCCCATAGTCTTGTGCTATTGTTGGGTATAGCCTTCATGTGAAAGCTATAATTTAGCTTCACAGTAGGGCTGAGTACATTGGATACTTTTTCTTCCATTCCTGAGATAGTTTGCTAACAAGAATATGTTCCAGCTCCATCTATGTAAACATGAAAGAGGTAAAGTCTCCATCTTTCTTTAAAGCTGCATAATATTCCATGGTGCACATATACCACAATTTGTTAATCCAATCATAGATCGATGGGCACTTGGGCTTTTTCCATGACTTAGCAATTATGAATAGGGCTGCAATAAACATTCTGGTACAGATGTTTTTGTTCTTTGTTATATTGTGATTTTTGGTCTTCTGGGTATATGCCCAGTGGAGGAATTACAGGATTGAATGGCAGATCTATTTTTAGATCTCTAAGTGTTCTCCATATATCTTTCCAAAAGAAATGTATTAATTTACATTCCCACCAGCAGTGCAAAAGTGTTCCCTTTTCTCCACATCCACGCCAACATCTCTGGTCTTGGAATTTTGTGATATAGGCTAGTCTCACTGGAGTTAGATGATATCTCAGAGTAGTTTTCATTTGCATTTCTCTGATGATTAAAGATGATGAGCATTTTTTCATATGTCTGAAGGCCGCGCACCTGTCTCCTTCAAAGAAGTTTCTCTTCAAATCCCTTGCCCAGCCTGCGATGGAATTCCTTGTTTTTTTCTTGCTAATGCGTTTGAATTCTCTGTGGATTCTAGTTATTAAGCCTTTGTCAGAGACATAATCTGCAAATATCTTCTCCCATTCTGTGGGCTGTCTGCTTGCTTTACTTACTGTGTTCTTGGCTGTACAGAAGCTTTTTAGTTTGATCAAGTCCCCGTAGTGTATTTTTGAAGCTGCTTCAATTGACCGGAGGATTCTCCTCATAAAATACTCGCCCAGACCGATTTCTTCAAGGATTGTCTCTGCATTCTCCTCTAGTATTTTTATAGTTTCATGTCTTAAGTTTAAATCTTTAATCCAGTGACAGTCTATCTTAGTTAATGGTGAAAGGTGTAGGTCCAGTTTCAGTTTTCTGCAGGTTGCCAGCCAGTTCACCTAGCACCATTTGTTAAATAGGGAATCTTTCCCCACTGAATGTTTTTAATTGGCTTGTCAAGGATTAAATAACGGTAAGGAGCTGGGTTCATCTCTTGGTTCTCTATTCTGTTCCAGACATCTACTTCTCTGTTTTTGTGCCAATACC
>CAUYPK010132541.1:0-12132 GCA_963574355.1 Loris lydekkerianus
GAAATTCAAGAAAAAAAAAAATAGCTGGCAGCTCAGCTCCATTTAGTTGACACTATGCTCAGAAAGGGAAAAAAAGTATGATCTCAATAACTAAGAAAATGCCAGGAAGGCTATGTTAACCAGTGTGATGAAAATGTGTCAAACAGTCTATAAAACCAGTGTATGGTGCCCCATGATCGCATTAATGTACATAGCTATGATTTAATTAAAGAAAAAAAAAAGAGAATCACTTAAAAAAATGTATGATCTCTTAATAAAAATTTTAAAAGAGGGGAAACAAGAAGAGCTTGAACAGAGGAACTAAGAAATTCAGATGCCTTTGGCACCTTCAGAAAACAAGTCTTACACGTTTCCTCTCCCAGCATAAAGATGATGCTGGCAGTGGCTGACGGACAAGCCTTCCCCTTCTTTCTACCGAAGCGTCCATTTTGTTTTATTTCACAAACATTTACAAAACACCACCCAGTATTCTAAATGCTTTGTAAATATTATCTTAAGAAGTCACTGAATTTGCAATATACTCTTCTTGGGAAGATCTGCATTTGATTATCTTTTTAGGCTTTAAAAATAAAATGCTTTAAAGTCATTGAATTTTGTACTTTGCAAAGAAGTTTCTCAAGGATTCTTCTGTTTAGAGACTCTGGAGAAGGAGTTCCAATTCAATGTAAGTGGAGGAGTCAATGTCTCTACCAATTGAGTTGATATTTCCTTCTGCTCCAGCTTTTCTTCTGTGCTTTATGCAAGTAAATGCTTTTAATCTTTCTTTACCAAATTCCCCCCTTTCATCTCAATACATTTACATATGCTAATATGGCCTCAAATTCTTTGGACTCAGTAGATTTCAAAGATTCTTCTTATGACAGGATCATAACACACTTGAGAAACTGGGGCTCTTCAGAGTCATCGAACTCAACACTCAAAAAGTAAGGAAATGGGGGTCTCAAGAAACTAAAATAATTTTTCCATGAATTAAAGAAAGAACTGGACATTGACTTCTAATCCTGGTCCATATGAACAAAGAGAAAAATGAGCCCATCTAATGAACAAACAAGAAATCTAAGCATAGATGCATTGCCATAGCACACTTTTGGATTAGGTTAAAATGGATTCATTGTCAAGTAAAAATCATTTCTTCTTTAAGACAATTTGTAATTTTCATTTTCTTTTTAAGAATTTCTACACTGTGCTGTGTAGGAGTATTGATTTACGTGCTGTATTTTGTATTGATCCAAAAGGACACTGCCAAGGTCTGCTTTAATCTATAATTAAAGAAGAAAGTCTCCCAAGCCAGTCCCTGAGAATTTAATTCCTTGCACCTGATGCACTGAGCTTTCACAGGTGTCTTACAACAGTTTGAGGGTGTACTTTACCCTTTTCACCATTGCTGCTAGAAGAGAATCATGTTTAAACTAGATGTCTAGTCATCTGAAATAACTTTTCCCATCTATACGCCCTCAAGTTTTACTTAAGAATGTTACTGGTTGACAGGAAAAAGGCAAGTTCTTTCTTCTTGTTCTCTCTTCTGTTAGGAAAGTGCTCCCTGAATTGTTTTTATAGCAATCACGTTTCTTCCTAACACAAAGAGTAGCAGTAATTACATGCTAAGGAAAGGTGGAGCAGAAACGTGCAATCTGACACTCATCAAAGGAGTGATGGAATTAGATGAAATTGGATGCAATTCTATCAAAGTTATAACACCTCTCACTTCCTTGGTCCATGAACCTGTTTCCAGCTACACAAGATTCCCATTCTGGTCAGAGTCCCACTTCAGCCTAATCTCCTACAGTAACACCAGGCTGTCCAAACACCTCAGCATTCGCCCTCTGCTCTCTCAAGCCCCCACACTCCCCACCCACATGTCCTCTCACATACGCTCCATGCCTGCATTTCTGTCACTATATTCCCATCATTTCCTGCTGTCTCATTCTTTCCCTCTCCCCTCTTCTTCATCTCTTCCTTCTCAGATCTGTAGAGTTGGACCTTAACTTAAGGTCTTCTGCCTGAATCTTCCTGGGTCCATAGGTAACAAGTGCAATCTCTCTTCACGCCACAGCCCAGCGTGGTCACCTTACCAAACCAATTATCCCCATCACTGCACTTCAGAATGGGCTTCAGATTTCTTCACTTGCCAGTTGCCTGGGACACCATCGCCCTCAGCAGAATGTGCACAATACCTCAAGATGTCAAAGCCAGTTTTGCTGTCTCATTATCTGAACACATCCACTCTTTAACCTTAATCACTTTTGCTCCTCTGAATTCCCACTCTTAGTGTCTGGGCCTTGTAACGTTGGACTTAAATGATTTACAAGTCAGTAGTGTTATCATGTGTGTAGGCATATTCCCACAGCAAGATTACACACACCTTGAAGCCACAGACCACAATTTGATTCTCTTTTATGTCACCAGGAACAAATCCTGACTGACTCACACAGGGAGCCTCTTACGTTACCTCCTTCTATCTCGTTAGCTGGTTGCTGGCTTTGTGGGCTCTGGGTCTTATCCTCCGGCTCCCGGTGTGCATGTTCTAAGAAGAAACAAGGCTCTTTTTGCTCTGTGGCTGAGGTAGGGAATTTCATTTCTCTTCTATTTTTGTTAATAAGTTTTATCTAAACCAGAAGATTATATACCTGACTGTGTGGCAGGATCATCTGGGAATGGTTTTATTTCAAAAATTCAGATTCTATTTTACTACAAGACATTTTACTAAAGGACATTTGCACTAAAATGTTTATTATAGCTTAACTCATAATCACCAAGTCATGGAATCAATCCATGAATGGATTAACATGGCATATATGTACCACAGAGTACCATTCAGCCATAAGAAAAGATGGAGATGTTACATCTTTTGTGTTTACTTGGATAGAGTTGAAACACATTCCTATTAGTGTAAAGTACCACAAGACTAGAGAAAAAAGTATCCAGCATGCTCAGTACTAACACAAAACCAATATATAAACAACTACACACTCCCAGAAAAGAAAAATGCAAGTATAGTCTAGCGAGGGGAAGGGGAGAGGAGGGGGAAGGGGTTCTCAACTAAAGTGCACAATGTGGGGGTGATCAGCACACCCCCAGGGTGAAAGGCTCAACTACAACTTGAACTTTACCTTAGAAATGAAAACAATATAACCTAAACAATTGTACGCTCATATCAATCTGAAATATTAAAAAAAATTCGGGTATTTTGGCCCTGCCACTGACCTCTTAGGTTGCTCTCTCATGAGTGAGAATCTAGGATATTATATTTAAAGAACCCCCCCCCTCCACATGAACCATGTGATTCCCTTGCAACCTGTCTACACACTAATATTTGGAAACCTCTGGATGATTTTGCCTCCAGTGATAAACCCAGTTTATGTTTTGAATCATTTCTTTACAGGAAATAACACTTCCCCAACACAGAAGTAACAATACTCCATTGTGGGGGGGTCTGTAACAAGGGAGGAGAAGGTAACAGAACAGGCCAGAGGCAGACGGAGAACCTGAGGAAGGCCTTGACAAGAAACACCCAAGTATGTCATCCCAGCAGGACTTGTTTTCTTTACCCTGGTTTTAACAATATTCTAAAGACTGATGTGGAGGCAGCAGGGAGACAAAAAGCATGAGGTGGACACGTCCTGCAGGTCCCTCGGGTGATGCACATGGTGAAGGAGAGTAAGAGGAGCTTGGTCCCAATCCCTCCCCTCCTTACTGGCTTTGTGGCCTGGCCAGGCCCATTTTCCTTGTCTATAAAACATGCAAAAGTGAGTTGTGAGGATTAAATGAGAGGACATCTGAAAAGCACAAAAGTGGAGTTTAATAGATGTGATTTCTCTTCTACTCAAGTCTAAGATGATGCTCCTTCCTCAAGACTCCAGTGACGTATAATACTTACCATATTGGAAATTAGATTTATCTGTTTGCTTGTTTATTTATTTATTTTTTGAGACAGTCTCTCAATCTGTCACCCCAGGTTAGAGTACTATGACATCATAGCTCACAGCAACCTCAAAGTCTTGGGCTGAAGTGATCCTCCTGCCTCAGCCTCCCAAGTAGCTAGGACCCTAAGTGCCAACCACAACACCCAGCTAGTTTTTCTATTTTTAGTACAGGCTGGGTCTCGCTCTTGCTCAGGCTGGTCACCATCTCCTGAGTTCAGGCGATTCACCCATCTTGGCCTCTAAGAGTGATAGGATAACCGGCCACTGTGCCTGGAAACATTTTTTAAATAGCCATACTTTAGAGGGTAGCAAAACAGACTGCCACTAAACAAAAGACCCAGCACACAGATGTCTTCATTTTTCTAAGCCTGATGTTTAAGAACCGAGAAAATTAAAAAATTAAACTTTCCGAATGACTCTGAATCTTTACATTGGGTCAAAGACTTTGCTCATTCCTTTTCAGCTATAGCATCCAGAGAGGGGGCTTGCCCCATGTCCCATAAAGCTCCAATCTAGTGCTTCCAGGATGGCCAGTCAAAGGCTTTCCCTTGGCCTCTTTCTGCTACCAGGCTTTTAATCAGCGTGTTCTATTGCCCCTGTGTTCCTCTTCATTCAATCAACAAACTCTAGGAAATGGCTTTGACATGCTGAGCATGTTTTAGGCAAATTGAGGGATATAAAGATAAATAGGTCATGAGACTTTTCCTTAAAGGAGCCTAAAATTTAGTAGGAAAATATAATAACAATAATAACAATGACAATAATAACCAGCATGTGTAGGATTTATCATATGTCAGGCACTATTCTAAGCACATTTAATATCGATGTTAAACATTTAATTCTCCCAGAATGTCTATGAGGTACATACCAATTTTACTGCACACTGGGGCACAGGAAGGGGCCTTTGCACAGCTTCACACTGGGTCACACAACTGATGAGTGGCAGAATAGGGACCTTTCTTCCACTTTCTAAGCTTGCATCATATTTCCCCTTGGATCATTGATACACAAACATAGTATACAGTCAATGGAGCTGACTTACCTGTGTTTAGGTTTAGAGGCAAAACAAAGGGAGATGAAATTGTACTAGTGCTTAGAAAGGGAGAGATTGCTTCTAGCTAGACAAGCTGAAAATTCTTGTGGAGGAAGCAACTTTTCACCTGGACCTTGAAGGACGAATTAGGAACTTTCATAGGCCAAGAAGGGCATTCCAGACATCAACTACAAGCCACAGTACATAAGAAGAAAATCACAATGGGGTGGGGAACATAAAGGATCCCTTTGGTTACAGTATCATGCATGCAGGTAGTGGGAAATAGATTGGAAGAGGGGTTAAGGTTAGATTTCATCTCCCTTTGTTTTGCCTCTGGGAAAAACCAGAATGTGACTCCCCAGTCAGCCAAAGTTGAATGAATTTTTTGTCCTGATCTCCCTGAAAGAGAAGGGGAACATTGGCTTTCTGTTTCTGTATGTCTTCACTTCTGTAGCTGGAGCTGGGCATAGCTTCATAACTGGGTGTATAGCGTATAGTTTAAGAGCACAGACTCAGAGCCTAAACAAACTGGATTTGAACTTTGTTTCCATCACTAGTAAGCTATGTGATGTTGGGTAAATGCACATCCTTCCTGCCTAATTATTCTATAAAGTGGGTAGGATAAAACACTTTATAATTTTGTTTTGATGACTTAAATTTGTTAAAGTACATAATACCTTGCTTGGCACTCAATAAATATTAGACACTGTTATTGTTGCTTTTATCATTACTGGTCTTGTTCACTGGTTTTCTTCACCCACAAGTTTAAGGTGTGTGTGTATACATATGCCTGGGAAATACTCAAAATATTTACCAACCAGTAAATATTTCGGATGGCATATGAATAAGTCAGAATAATACACAGGCCATGATGGCATATGTGTACACTGATATACTGGCTGAAAGATCAGCCCTGGCAAATGGAAGTTTCTAGAACTATTTACTTTAAAACAGTAAATTAAATGGGAATTTTACATTGATGGTAAGTGCAATGAAGCATTAGCTTATTGAACAAATGCAGATTGCACAGTGGGAGTAAGGGGAAATGAGAATTAACATGGGTATTTTTAAAACTCATGGACCAGGGTTGTGTGTATGAGCTAATATCCATGGACCCCCAAAGGAAGCAACAGTATAACATTTTAGTTTTAAAGATGCATCTAAAAGGGTTCTGTGGCAAAGATTTTATAAAACAACAACAATATATGCCATGGGTCTAGGCAGTACACGGAGACTAAGTCTACAGTTTTCAGTAGACTAAAAACTACGTTAGAGCAAAATACTAAAAAGAAAGAAAGAAACAGACGCTTCTCTGGGGAGAAGAATTAACAATGGAGTTCCCAAAGAACTTTATTTAGCATTCTCACGAGAGATCTAGAGGGGCAATACAACCAAATGTGTAGAATATATCAAATTCTTTCAAATGTTCAACCAATAGGAAGAAATGATGTGAGAGGGATGACAAAAGGCAAGTGAACTTCAGGGTGGACTAGTATTAGAGACATTTGTTTAAAGAAAATGAAGAAATAAAGAGAGAGAGAGAGAGAGAGGAGGGGAGGGGGGAGAGAAAGAGAGAGGGGAAGGAAGGAAGGAAGGAAGTTAGTTAGTTCAAAAATCATTGATAAACTCTGAGTGTGGATAGAAAAGAAATCACTACAGACTAAAAATGTTTCTCAGACAGCAGCTCAACATCCTTGTCATGACAAAAAAAAGCCAGGAAAATACAGGGAAAAGTTGAAAAGTCTTGAAAATTACAAATTATTACACTACCCTGACGTAAAGTCTACCATCTGAATCAAGTATACAGTGTGTGTTTCTGAACCTTATAAAGGACATAATGGCTCTTTAAAAGGTCCAAAGTGGAAACTAACTTAGCAAAGTATATAGTTAAAATGTTATTTTTTTAATCTAGACCCTCAAGTACAATGACTTGAGTTTTAAAAGAACAAAGGTGGTAAGTAGATCACTTCTACTTCATCATATTCTTTCAGTCAGTGCTTTCTACCATCCACATTCTTGTCAAACCCCTCTCTTTTATTCCCCATCATCTCAGTCTTCGCATTTACTTCCCTTGACACCATGTTTAATGAATTTTTTAACAACAAAAATTGTTGAAATTTTTTAACCAAAATTTTGACATTTTAGACCAGTAATTATTTGTTTGTGGGCTGTTTGGTGCATTGTAGAATGCCAATGCCAAGCAGCCTCTCTGTCTTCTATTAATAGTTACTAGATACTAGTAGCACCCCACAGAGAGCTAAGTTACAGCCCTCTCAGAAAGATATGTTCTAGTCCCAATCCAGGACCTTTGAATGTGGCCTTATATGGAAATAGGGTGTTTGCAAATGTTTAATATATAAGCTAAGATAAGGTCAGACTGAACATGAAGGTACAGATTACTCTTAGATTACAATTTTATTACTTGTGGATATATACCCAGAAATGGGATGTCTGGATTATTTGATACCTCTATTTTTAATTTGTTAAAGGAAAGTCCACAGGTTTTCCATTATGGATGCACCAATTTACCTCCCAACAACAGTGAAGAAGACTTCCCCTTTCTCAACATCCTTACTAACATTTATCATGTCTTGCTATTTGATAATAATGATCCTGACAGATCTGAGGTGGTTTTGATTTGCATTTCTCTGATGATTACTGATGCTGAGCATCTTCTCATATACCCATTGTCCATTTATGTCTTCTTGGAAAAATATATATTCAGGGGTGGTGCCCATAGCTCAGTGGGTAGGGCACCAGCCACATACACTAAGGCTGGAGGGTTTGAACCCAGCCCGGGCCAACTAAACAACAATGACAATTGCAAAAACAACAAAAAAATAGCCAGGAGTTGTGGTCGGCACCTGTAATCCCAGGTACTCAGAAGGCTGAGGCAAGAGAACAGCTTAAGCCCAAGAGCTTGAGGTTGCTGCGAGCTGTGATGTCATGGCACTCTATCCAGGATGACAGCTTGAAACTCTGTCACAAAAAAAAAAAAAAGAAGAAGAAGAAGAATAAAAATATATATTCAGGTCTTTTGCCCATTTTTTAATCAAGTTGTTTTTGGTTTTTCATATTTTATTTCTTGCTTAGTTGGTTGGGTTTTTTGGTTTCTTTTTGCTATTGCATTTTGTTAAGTTCTTTATATATATTGGGTAGTAACCCTGTCACATATATGGTTTGCAAATACGTTCTCCCATTCTGTGGGTTGCCTTATCAGTTTGTTGATTGTTACATTGTAGCATTATGCATAATAGCCAAGATAAGGAATCAATCTAAGTGCCCACTGACAGATGAATAAAGAAAATGTGGTATGCATGTGTGTATGTGTGTCTGTGGTGTGTATAAACACCACATTTCTATGCAAGTACTTACATATTTACATTTATAAATTATATGTGTGTATATATACTTTTCTGTCTATATACATTTAGCCAAATATTATTCAGCCATAAAAAAGGAAACTACTTTTTGCAACAATATGGATGAACTTGGAGGACACTATGCTAAATCAAATACGTCAGACACAGGAAGACAAATCCCATATGATTTCACATAGAGATAGAATCTGAAAAAGTGGAATCTGTGAATTCATAGAAACAGAGAATAGAAAGGTAGTTGCCAGGGACACAAAGTAGTAGAAATGTGGAGATGTTGAGCATAGGTACCAACTTTCAGTAATAACATAAATGAGTTCTGGGTATCTTAATGTGCAACATGGGTGGTGATGCTTGTGTTAATTTTATTGTGATGATTATCACACAATGTGTATGATTACATTGTACATATGCAATATATATACTACCTTCATTTGTGAATTTTAAAAAACAGACATGCATAAAAGTTGGGGGAGAAAGGGAATGAGTTCATGCTGGAGTACGGTAAGCCCTTAGTTCAATATGACAGTCTCCTTATAAAAAGAAGAGCAGACACAGACACATGCAGAGAGGGAAACACCATGTGAAGACGCGTGCAGGAAAGACAACTGTGCGGCAGTGGAGGCAGAGACTGGAGTTACACAGCTGTAAGCTGAGGAGCACTAAGGATTTCCAGTGACATCCAGATGCTAGGAGAGAGAGTGCAACCCTGCTAAAGCCTTGATTTCCAACTATCAGCCTCCAGAACTATGACAGAATAGATTTGTTTTAAGGAACACCGTTTGTGATAGTTTGTTACAAAACCCTAGGAAACTAATGCATACGCCCAGTTGCAACAACCAAAAATGCCTTCAGACATTGTCTAAAGTCGTGGGGGGGGGGGGAGGGAGCAAAATCACTCCCTGAGAACCACTGGTACAAAGGACATGTAAGCAAATTTATTTCATATTTTTAGAAATGTAATTGCTAGGGCAAGTATATTTCAATTTTTAACATTTGTATATCTATCGTATTGAGGTAGAAGAGTAACTCTTAACTCTTAATTTCTATATATCTTCATTTAATTGTTAGCTTTCTTAGACTTCCCCATTTATAAATTTCTAATACAGAACCTTTATCTGCTTTTTTATCAAATATTCTAAATTTTTCTCCTGTTTTTCAAGAGTTCCTTGAATATTCTTGATAATCATCTTTTGCCAGGTTTATACAATGCAAATATCTCCTCCTGGTCTCGCTCTCAACTCTTAATTCCATCAATTTTTCACCTTCACGTTTATGGGTCAGGGTAGTAGATGAGCAGTCCTTTCAATCCCAGAGATTTTTGCCAATGTTTAATTCCACTGGCTTTAACATTTCATACCTGGGTTTTTTTAATTGTCAGTACTTTACCCTTGTATCTATTAATTGTTATGAATTCAACTTTATATTTGTCCATCTAGGAAGCAGATTTTTGTAGCAACATCGACTAAGCAATCCAGCATGTCCCACGGCTTTGTGGTCCTGCTTCATCCACATCAGGGGCCCATGCAGTGTCATTCTCTTAACTGTTGTCTTTGGTTTTGTCATCTACTAACATGCCACGCCACAATGTTCTTATTGCTATTAGTTTGGTGTATGTCTTCATATCTGATAAGATATGTTCCTGCTCCTCGAGCTTCTTTGTTTTAAAACGGACATAGCAATTCAAAATGAACTTAGTTCCCAAAGTTCTGCTGAGATTTTGAGTTAGAATTGCATTAAATTGTAGATTAATTCATGGGAAAGTGACACACAACACTGAGAGTGTCAACTACAAATATGGTTATTTAGATCTTCTTGAGACCCTTCCTCAGAGTTGAAATATAAAATTTAAAAGGCTCTATCTAAATAACAAAAAATATGATTTAAGAATATACTCCTCTAAAGTAACTTTACATGTTTAATAAACTAATGAAACTCATTATCTTCAGGGTTTTGTACACAAAAGTTATGTGGTCAGTTAGAAGAATATGCATATAAAAGACTATTTCAAAACCCTGGTTTCTCAAACTATAGTCACCTAAGGAAAGTGGATTTGTATAACTCTAAACATACAGCTGCAAAAGCTGCTTCTTACAAAAAAGAATAAATGTCACCCATCCCATTGATAGAATGGAAGAGAAAGAAGGCATTAAAAATGGGAGTCCAATACAAATTAAAACCACAGTCAGATTACTACCTTACCCCAGACAGAATGGCTGGTATCAAGAAGTCAAATGATAAATGTCAAAAAAATAGATGCAATAAAAGAGGGATGCTAATACACTGTTGGTAGGAATGTAAATTAGTACCACCTCTATGGAAAACAGAATGATTTCTCAAAGAACTAAAACTAGATCAACCATTTGATCCAGAAATCCCACTACTAGGTATCTACCCAAAGGAAAAGAAATCACTATATCAAAAAAACACCTGCACTCATGTATTCATCACAGTGCAATCTACAATTGTAAAGATATGAAATTAACCTATGTGCCTATCAATTGACAAGTAGACAATGCCATATATATACACTCCAGGGGATACTACTCTGACATTAAAAAGGACAAAATAATGTCTTTTGTAGCAACTTGGATGAAAATAAAGACCATTATCCTAAGTGAAGTAACATAGGAATGGAAAACCCAACACTACATGTTCTCATTTACAAGTGGGAGCTAAAAAAAAATAATGACTGGGGACGGACGTGTAGCCCACCTCTCCCAAGTCATCAGGTGAGAGGAAGGGAGATCTGGACCATTTCCCTGCATGGATTATTGGTGTGAACAGACAGCTTGAGATGCCCAGTAAATTGGTGGATTGCTGTATATGAGGTGTAATTTAAAACCACGGACTCTGTTGTAGAGCTTTTTCCAGCTTAGCCATGCTGGCCGGCAGGCTCCTCCCTCACAGACAACAGCAGCTTGCAATTCCTGGCAAAACCCAATTGTCAAAAATTTATTCACGAGCAAAATTTGGCACCCAAAAGGGGAGCCACTCAGAATCACAAGGAACTAAGCAACCCAATGAAAAATTGAAAGGGAGGGATACCGCCCAGGAAACAGACATTTTGAATTGTCCAAAATGTTGGGCAACTACCCCCAGGACAACAGGAGTGATTAAATAGACCAGGCCATTCCTGGTGGGGAATATGGGTGCAGGCTGGCAGTTCAGACTGAGCGGCAAACTCGCGGGTGGCTGGACTCAAAATTACAGATTCAAAGTGAGACTCTGAGCCACAAAAACTTAGTATAAGTTTTCCATGTGCTGCAGTTGCACCGGCAGCGAGGCCCCAGGGGCAGCCAGCACCCTCCCCCACAGTCGATTGCAGTTACCAGTTTGCAGGATAATGAGGAAGCAGAGTGGAAAGATTTGTGAAGCATGGACACCTGCACTGAGTTGGGATGTCGGATAGGAGTGCTGTCTGGAACAAAGCAGCTGAGGTTGCACAACAATTAGGTAAAAAAAACTTTTACAGAAACTCCAAAATGGCAATCAGGCAGGTAGGGTGGTTACCGTGGTAACAGTATAAACTATGAATCAGGTATAAGTCTGAGATCAAACTTTCACTCTTCGCAGATGATATGATTGTATATCTGGAAAACACCAAGGATTCTACTACAAAACTCTTAGAAGTGATCAAGGAATACAGCAGCTTCTCAGGTTACAAAATCAACATTCATAAATCGGTAGCCTTTATATATACCAACAATAGTCAAGCTGAAAAAACAGTTAAGGACTCTATTCCATTCACAGTAGTGCCAAAGAAGATGAAATATTTGGGAGTTTATCTAACAAAAGA
>CAUYPK010132543.1:0-18703 GCA_963574355.1 Loris lydekkerianus
AGAAAATGCCATGAAGGCTACGCTGAACAGTTTGATGAGAATACTTCAGATTGTATATGAAAGCAGCACATTGTACCCCTTGATTGCACTAATGTACACAGCTATGATTTAACAATAAAAATAAATAAATTAAATAAAAAAATACTGATAAAACTGAAATACTTTTTTCTTTTTTTTTTTTGCAGTTTTTGGCTGGGGCTGGGCTTGAACCTGCCACCTCTGGTATATGGGGCTGGTGTCATACTCCTTTGAGCCACAGGTACCACCCAGCCACAGGTGTCCCCCTGAACTGAAATACATTTTTAAAAACTGTCAACAGTAAAAATCAAGGTTCAATCCTACTAGGAAAAAGATGGAAGTGTTGTATTACCTTATAGTGAATATTATAATACTGTACAGTAGTCATCAAGTAAGATTTTATAACTTGGAGTAAACTGTAGCTTCCCTCTGTAGAGACTAGGCCACTGCACTAAATCCAGAGGATCAGTGATTTTGGAAAACCCATTCTAATCCCATGTCACTTTCAGAGTCCCTATTCAGAGTGAAGGAAATGTCAGGGACTGCAGAGAATGTAATAGTATGTAATATATCTTCTAATTTCTCTCTTGAGTTTAGAGAATGTCTCTCAAGTTAAAATTCCTATATATATTTTTTGTTTGCCCAGATCTCTCTCTCAGGTTTCTGAACTGGTGACAATCTTTATGAAGTTTGCGCATCGTCACCTCAACCCTATAAACATATCTTATTTTCTTTTCTCCCGAGTCTTTGGAAGATTCTTACATGGACTCCTGAATGAAATAAATCAATTTCTCAAGGCAATCCCTACAGTATTTAATGTTGAGTATCTCTGCCAGGTATTAAGATTGCTGATGTTCTCAGTAGACACCAGATAACACTGTCCTAGAGGATCAACACCTCTAGGGGGCTTCTGTGGACTGCATCCAACTTTCCTGGCTCTAGATCTCTTGTGTCTAAAGGGTTCCATGTGTGTAGATATTTAGAAAATAGTAGTGCTGGGCAGCGCCTGTGGCTCAAAGGAGTAGGGCACAGGCCCCATATACCAGAGGTGGCGGGTTCAAACCCTGCTCCGGCCAAAAACTGAAAAAAAAAAAAGAAAGAAAATAGTAGTGCTACTACCCTGGAGTAAAATACAGAGGCATCTTATTCCTTACTTATGGACAATGACTTGATTAACTGCTTTGAAAAATCAAACCAATGAACAATAGCATAAACAGGCTAAGGTGCCAACAACCTGAAGTGACATTGTTAAGTACAATATTTCCCTTTCCATAATGTAGATGTTAAAAGGGCTCTTTAGAGGCAGTTTTGTCTTTATTTTCCGAAAAGGGGTCCTCTGATTCTGGGAAGCATCATTTATACATCATTAAGATGAATAAAATGTAGTCTGAATGGCAGTGAACCTGTTGCCCAGTGACTAACCATATCCCAGTGTGTGGGTACATGATTACTAATCAGAGGGGAAGTCTCTAATTGTGGGCTTTAGGACACTGTATTTGTTCTTTTGTTGTTTAACATGGCAACAAAGAATAAAATGTATTATATTTGCGGAAGAAGAAAGTTGAAAATAATAATCAGTATATTCTATGGTAGAATTAACATTACAAAATACTAATAATTTTGGACCCAATAATTCCAATTCTAGTATTGATCCTCAGAAAATAGTCAGCAATGATCCTTTGTGTACTAGCCTGTACAAATGTTATTTATTAAAGCAAATATTGTGAGTAATAGTCATGGTTTTAGCT
This sequence comes from Loris lydekkerianus, assembly GCA_963574355.1. Taxonomy (NCBI): domain Eukaryota; kingdom Metazoa; phylum Chordata; class Mammalia; order Primates; family Lorisidae; genus Loris; species Loris lydekkerianus. Next base: position 1,767 of record CAUYPK010132543.1, read on the forward strand.
TATTAGGAATGCTGTAACAAAAACCACAGATTGGATGGCTTGAACAAAAGGTGATTATTTTCTCACAATTAAGGAGTCTAGAAGTCCAAAATCAAGATGTCAGTGGGGCTAGTTTCTTCTGAGGCCCCTCTAATTGGCTGTCCTCTCCCTATGTCTTCATATGACCCTTTCTCTATGTGCCTCTGTGTCCCAATGTCCTCTTCTTAAAAGAATAACAGTCATATTGAATTAAGGCCCACCCTGATGACCTCCTTTTAACTTAATTACCTCTTTAAAGACCCCATCTCCAAATACAGTCACATCTGAGATACTGATAGTTAGAACTTCAACACATAAATGGTGGCTGGGGACACATTCAGCCTCTAACTATCACATAATTGGAAATTCATTAAATTCATTATGGAACATGTACTTGATACTCTGCACTCATTAAGAATTATGATATAGTTTGTGAATACTTATGGACATAAGAAAATATTCATGGCAAAGGGTTAATGTTTAAAATGTGTTATAAAATTATTCAAAATATAATCTCAATTTTATAAATAAAATAATTTCTGCTCCATCTACCCACAAAAACCTAACCCCTTAATCAAGTCTCACTTCCCAAAGTTTCTAGAGATTGTTTTAGAAAGTTCCATGATGCTCAGCTAAAGGTCAGTACCCAAGATGCCTTCTATGCATGCCCAAACAGTGTCCTGGACTGCCCTACTGGCCGAGTAGACTCATTGCTGTTCTACAGGCAGAACAACTTCCCTTCAGCAGCTCCCACTTTCCCACGCTGACTTTCTACCAGTCCAAGCATTGTAGCCCACCATTCTGCCCTGCTTCTTCTCCTGACTACCAGTGTCAGCCTCCCAAGTACTTGGGCCCCTGTACTTCTGACACCCTCTTTAGACACAGCAGCTCTAAACTCTGAGGGCCAATGGTGAGCATCATTCTGTGCCAGTTCACGTTGTTCTCATTGTGTTGCCAGTTAAGTGGTTTGGGTTCTGATAGGATACAGAATTATAGGTGAAATAGCACTTGCTGTTTCTAAGTACAGCTCCTCTGTTCCCTACTGATCATAAACATGAGTTAAATGGAGATTAGGTTGGAAGATAACCTAAGAGATAGGCATTTTTGAAGAGTTTCCAAATAGTTCACACTAAGGTGCTTGGATTCTCCATCTTTCTGAGAGGTTTCAGACATCTCATGAGCAGTTTTATTAGATATGTCAAATCGTTTCTTAGACTCAAGCTGGGATAAATGATGTGTACTGTGTGTGTTTGTATTACCATTTGTTCTAAATAACACAACTTAGTATATGTTCATATATCTATAGCATGTATATGTGCAGATATAATATGGCTATAGATAATTATATAGAGAGGGAAGATACAGAGAAAAATCACTGATTACTATTACTTCTGAGTTATATAATTATGGATGTTTTTCTTTTGAACAAATTTTTTTAAATCTCAAAAATAAAAGGGAAATACTATTAGTAAAGTAATCATAAAGGAAAAAAGTTCAATGGGTCAGAACTAATAATAACAATTTTAACAGGTTTAAGTTTAAAATCCCAAGTTTGCTTAAAAATTATTTGTACTTATACAGAACAGACAATTCTGGTTTCTTTCCAGATAATATGTTAAGGTTCTGAGGTTCACATTGTTCCCAACTTAAAAAAAAAAAACAAAAAAACAAAAACCTGTATCAGGGTGAGAATCAGAATGGAATACCCAAGTTTGGGTACAGTGTCCTCTCAGGTGGACATGGGAATTTTAGGCATAATTAACACAAAACAGAGAGGACTTAGGCATCTTAGAAGCATCCAATATGCAACAGGATACTTCATGAAAAAAATATTAGATGGATTTATTAGATTATATAGGTTTATGTAGAAAGCAAAATTCAGACTAATATTTTCAGAATTTTAATACAAGTACATTGACCACCTACTAAACCCCAAACATTGAAGATAAGAAAAATTAAACAAATAAATGTTATAGAAACATATATCTGCCCAATACATTTTAAAATAACTTTATACCAATTCTTATTTATATGTGCTTTTACTACAGTAATATCCCACCCTTAAAATGTTCTGAAACAGGCTACATAACCATCTCCCACAGGGGTGGGGAAACTTTGGTGTTCTGATTTCAAGATTGATCTTTGTTAACCACAAAAGGAAGCAAGCAAAGCTCCACCTTTTTCTGTTGCACCTCTTTTAATAAAAGGATTTGTTCTGTGACAATTGGAGTCAGTCAATAGGCTGCATGTGCAGATCCAAAAGGCCACCTGTGGCCCCAAGGCCACAGATTCTCTACCACTTGAGCAGAATCACCTTATGGGCTTGTTAAAACACAGATTACCAGGTACTTCCCCCAGGCACTCTGATTTAATAAATAAAATGTGTTCTAATAAGGTCCCGGAAGACACCCATACTTACAGTCCATGAACCACACTTAAAACATTCATGGCATAAGATAAAATATACCAGAATCAGCTTCCTTCCAAGATCAGCAATTCTAAAACTACAAACACAGAAAATTGTCTGCCTCCTCCAAAGTATTTACCCTGAGCTAAGGAAGAAGGAAAGATGGCTGAAGCAAAGAAAGAAACACCCTGATCAAAAGCAAGAACTGCCCTAAGTGATAGATCTGTTTCTGGGGCAGTGAGATGCTAGGAAAATAAATAAATAAATAAATAAATAAATAAATAAATAAATAAAAGGTTCCAGCAAGCCTTCCCAGTTGATTCTTGTAAAATGGTTTCAAATATAAATTTTTTTGGCCAAGATACCCAATTACACTCTGCACAGCTCCTTGATTACACTGACAATGCTTTTAAAAATGATGTATTTACTCTATGCAGCCAGCAGTCTCTGGAGCCCCAGCCTTGGGGTTAGTGATGTGTCGCAGCTGTTTTCAGGGTTGCGTTGAAAGCTTCAAGCTTGGCACAACTGAGCATTAACTCAGCATTAAATAGAAGCTTTGGGACTGGAGACCACAAACTTGGGTGGGTGAAATACACATTTTTAAATATCTCACAAAATAGTAACATTAAGGGGAAGATGGAGATTTTTAAAAAGAGAAAAAAAAAAAAAAGGAAATAAAAAGCGTGCAATGTAAGTGACAAGAGACATTGGTCTATCCCAGCCTTCACCCCGGGTACCTTCTCTTTTGGACTTTGGAACATTTATAACCACTTTTCAACAGAAGTGGTTCTTTGAGATGTTAGCTTATGCGTGCCCCATCAAAACACAATAAAAAATTATTTGCGATATGGCAAACTCTGTGCTAGCAGATTTTATTGTTTAAAGGATTAAGGCCGACTGCTTGCCATCTCCTGGCCACAGAACAGCAAAAAGTCACCATAAAGTAAGCATTTGGTATATTTGGATAGGTTACTAAAATATAATATGTAATAAATAATGTCTTCTAATTCTAATGTGCACATAACTTTTTCACAACAATCTCACCAATATTGACTCATTTGATTTTCACCATAATTCATGTGTTAAATCAGAATTATCACACCCATTGCCCTCCGGCTTCCACCCCTTCAAAAAAAAAAAAAAAAAAAAAGAGCAGTTTAGGGATTGCCTAAGGTTATGGAGAAGATAAAGGAAATATCAGGGCAAGATGCCAGTTTTACTAAAAACAAATTATTATATTTTCCCCTCATTGTACGCACATAAATTCTAATTCCTGATACTATAGTTATAAATAAAATCCACGCACATAGTTATATTTCAACTCACATTCTTAAAAAAGTCTTATAAAGAATCTGGAGAATATCTTTGTAGAAATATACTACACTATTCTGAGCATCCATTGTTATAATGGTAAGGATTAAAAAATTGTCCTTTAGACCTGTCAGAGTTTGCCAGAATTTGCTCTAACTCCAGAGTAGATTTATCAATTAAATAAAACCAGTTTCTTTCTTGGCTTCCTTTTCCTCCTTTCTTCCTCCATCTCTCTTTCCATCCCTCCCTCCTTATTTTTCTGTATTTCATTTTGATGATGATGTTGACAGCAGGGAGTTCTACATCTGATTAAGAAACCCACCTATACTAAGAAAATAGTAAATCATGCCATCAGATTTTCTACGTAACCATGTCTTAAGTAAACAACTTTACTAGGCAAAAGAACTTTGGATATACATGTATATATTTTGTCAACTTAGACTATAATTAAAAATTCTAACACAATTCTTGAAGGCATTAATTCATCCGATCATCTGACCACCTTTTAGATGGCCTAATATAACCATCAATTTGGTTTTTTTACTAAATTGTTTTGGAAAATATCCAGATATTATGCTGATATAGCCCAAGGTGCATTTTTTTTCATAATTCTTCAGCCTCCAATAATTATTTATTGAGCTTCTACCCTTAAGTTCCTGGGTTATAAAAACATTATATATGGTTCTTATTTTCAGGAGGTTTGCAGAGTGGGATAGGGATACATATTTTAATAAAAATGCATACTACATTATTACCAGTATCTAATAGAAGAAGCTATGTTCTGAATATTTTTATCCTCCCAAAATTCATATATTGAAATCTAATACCCAGTACAGTAAGTGTTTAGGTCCTGAGGGCAGAACCCTCATGAATGAGATCTGCACCTTTATAAAAGAGTCCCAGGGAGGCTTGTTCACTGATTCTACCAAGGGAGAACACAGCAAGAAGTCACCATCTATGAAGCAGAAAGGAAGCCCTCACCACACACCAAATCTAATGGAAGCTTAATTTGAACTCCTACCCTCTAGAACTTTGAGAAGTAAAATTCTATTGTTTATAAATTACGTGATCAGAGGCATTTTGCTATAGCAGACCAAACAAGCTATGACAGTTTATATGGGAACAAGTATTTCACAAAGAACTTATCAATTATGCCTTGGCATGCTTGGAAAATTGTATAGCAGACACAATGCTTTAACCAAGATGCTCAACCAAGTAAAGTCCATACATTCTTACAGGTATGGGTTGATAGAAATCTAAGGGACTAAGACACACATTTTCTCTATTTAAACTTCCCAATGACAAAAATGTCACTAGGATAATTTTGACACAAACTAGATGGTTGTTGATCTACTTTTTTGTTTTGTTTTGTTTTGTTTTCAATTTATTTCTCATCTAAATATAGCCTTCATTTAAAGTTGATGAACACATCTGACATCACTACAGTATGACAATAATATTGAAAAGGAAGGTTTAGGGGCTTGGCTTACGCAGGTAGGTTAATGTAGAATTAATTTATTCCATAACTCTGTTTCTTCTTTCTACTTATCTAACTAAAAAGTTATTTTTAAGTGTATTAAAAAGTTCGACCCATAGCAAATCACATTTCTTCTACTAGACAAGCCTACTGTGGTTAGCCTGATCCTTAGGAAATAGATTCGTTAGTGCCCGCATAGGTTGGGATATGGCCCTAACCCAGTATCTAGAAAATAAGATGACAGACATGAGGCAGGAAGACCAAAACAGCTGGAAGGAAAGCAACTGGCTTCAGGAAGAACTGAAAAGTGATTGCAGCTGAGCAAGAGAGAAACAATGGACACAATGAAGCTGTGAAGCAGAGAATCCTTTCCCGGGGTGATTCTGCAGACCTTGGGCTCCCCAGTAAAAACAATACCAGGTCCCAACTCCAGAAAGTTTAACTGGTAAAATCACCTAATCTGGGGCAAGACCCAGGAGACCTGAGGGGGTAAAGAACTAATACGTGTTTGCTATGTTCATGTGGCACCTTATATAATCTGAGTAGTGATTTCAGGAGGCAGATAGCATGCCTTATTTTATCAACAAAAAATCTGAATCTCAGGAAAGCTAGGAAGAGAACAGTCACTAGGACAACTGCAAAGCTAATGATGCCGGGTCACTAAAATTCAGCCTAAAGTTTCCAAAATACTCTGTGACAAAAACTGACCAATCAGAAGCCTATTGAGTTGTATCTGTGTGTGTAGGACAATAAAAAGTGGGGAGAGGGAATGAGGATGGTAAGGTTATTACATTACCCTTACAATTTTAAAACACGAAGCCTTTATGACAATCATATTGTAACCCATCAACTAAAACAAAAAACAAGGAGGCCTAATCACTGTAGGTTTAAGATCCAATGCTGTCCCAAGAATAGAAGCAACACAGTGCCGAATGCAAAGGCTGCCTTTGACTGAGGACACACTGGAAAATAATTTTCCACTCCCTGTTAGCCTATCTGCAATCAAAGTCTGTGTGGGTCTGTGATGTTTTAATCCCATCACTTCTTTCTTCCCCTTTTCTCTCCTGGTGTCTCTACTTCCCCCCTTCTCCCTTCCATCCCCCCAAACACTTTCCTCTTGCCTATGGAGATGGTAACCAAAAGGAAATTGATGCAGTGACAGGTTTAATATCGCATTTGAAAAGTGACTTTTTGATTTTCAATTAACTTGTACAAAAAGGAAATATTGAAATTCGCCCCTTTGTTTTTGGCTGGATCTGCTGACAGGCTGGTTGGTACCAAGAGCTGAACAGGGTTTGGGGTGGGATGGTGAGAGAACCTGGCACCCACCAAAGCACTCTGCCTTCTATTTGCACAAAATGAGACAAGACTAGCCTGTAGTAATTACCCTCAGAAAGGGGGAACAGGTAGGAGAGAAAATGTTCTTGTCATTTGTTTGACTTAATTGTATGCTTTTATGAGTCCTCTGTCTGGAAGCATTTAAGTTACTTTTAATAATACTTCCTTTCAGAAAGAATGTGATTTGAAGTTTCCCCGCAGGGTCTCCCAGTCAACAGCAGGGCCCATTCCCAGTCCCAGTCCCCGCCTCCCTTCCTCTCTAGTCAGCTCTCTCCCCTTCCCTTCTTTGAAAATCCCATTGTTCTGTTTGTAGAAGAAAAAGATGCTTACACTGTAATGTAAAACAGTCAAGTTAACCCCGCCGCTAGTCTCCCCTTTCCGGATTTCCTATACAGTCTTTACTAAAGGCAGGATCTCTCCCCTAGCACACACCCTGCATTTGCAAGAAGAAACCATGAAAATTACACCTTGAAAACAAAGTGTCTTGAGCTTTGGACCTCTGTAAACTGCGTGTGGACACCAGCGTGGTGACAGGGACAAGGCTCCAAAAACGCACACCACACCACGGCACGTTGCTAGGACAATCTGCTTTCCTTGAAGGACCCTTCCAATCTGCTTCCTTTCCCTTTTTGTTTCTGTTCTTGCAGCGTTTCTACTCCTCGCTCCCTCGCTCTTTTCTCTCCCTCTCTTTATTCTCCTTGTTTTTCTCTGTTTCCTCCCGTTCTATGGCTTCCCCCGGGGCAGAGTCTCCACAGCCTGGGGCGGCGTCACCGGGATCCCTGAGGTAGCCCCGGGACGTGGGGACTGCGTTGGGGGACCACGCGCTCACTTCAGGTGCGGAGCCGCCCGGGATAGCAGCGAAGGGACGGTGGCAGGCCCCCGCGATCCATGCCGGCCGCCTGCACGCGGGAAGACGCTTCATCTCATCCCTAGATGGCAGCAGGATTCTGAAGCTGGCGCAGCCCTTGGCAGCCCTTTCTATTTTCCTGAACAGATTGTCAGGGGATATGGCACTAAACAACCCCGCGCCTCCTCAGCACAGGTCAAGCAGAAAAGCAAACCGGCCGGACTGAAACCGCTGGTGAGGGCTCGGGGTCGGATCCTGCAGCTCCGCACACCACATCCTTTCTCTTTGCACACAGATGTGCTAGTGTGTAGACAAACGGACAAACAAAACAACAAAACAAAACAAAAGTTCAAGTTCCAACTTCCTGGAGACTGTGCAGTGGTAAAAGTTAGGATGGTGACAAAAGTCCTAAGACACACACACAGAGCGAATGAACTCGGGAGAACACTTGTTTTTCCTGCCAGGGTCCAGACTGGCCATTCAGGCAGGCAACGCAATATGAAGATTAAGACTTTATTCCAGGGTCACTGCCATCCCGCTGTTCACTTTATGGGAAGGTTCCTTCTGTCCCTGAGCCTCAGTTATCTCATCTGTGAAATCAGGGTTATTGCAGCTTTCAGTTCTGTGTACAAACAAAAAATTGTTAGGGTTTATCAAGAACAAGAAAGAAGGGGAAAAATCAGTTTGTCAGGAGAAAGCTCACTGAGGCAGGATTTGGCCCAGAACAGGCATTTTCCTTCTTAAGAAGCTTGGAAATGGGGGCACGGTATTTATGTGATCTGCCAAAGATGGCATTTTGAAAACAAAGGGCAGAGGTTGTTTCACAGCTTAAAACAGAGACCTTCATCTCCAACCCACTTCTTTCATCCACACCAGAGGTGTGATTGTGGACCTTGTCATCACCTAAAAATCCTACACATGGGAAGTTTTCATTACCAGAAACTACACACAACAGTCCAATAACTGAGGCCCCAAGGGTCCCAGGATTAAATATAATAGGAAAGGCAGAAAATACTGTGGTTGGAGTATGGTATATTGGAAAAAGTTACTGTTAACATGGCAGCTAGCATACTGCGTGAGTCAAGAATTTTCTCACCAAGGCTGACTCAGAGAAAAAAAAAAATCAAAGATGTTTTTTAAATCCCTCATATTACAGTACATTCTCCTGTGAATTCTGTTCCCTTCTAGTACCATGGCAACCTTTGTCACACAAGGGGTAGAAGGACAGAAGTTACTGATGTTTATCTTTTTCTTATGGGGTCTTCTTTCTTTCACTCTCTCCTGATTCAAAGTTTCAGCCACAATAGCAGGGCTGGAAACATTCTCTCCTGACTCTGACCCCAGAAATTATGTAATATGCATAAAATTTTAAGTAACCTCGATTATTTACACCACATAGAGTAGAGCTTCACAGACTACAACTATGCTTACTGGGGGGTTTACAGGATTCAAAGTAAAGCTGTTTCAAAGTGATAAGGGGGTGGGGAGGAACGAGGAGGTGACAAGATGATATTACACAGAAGTCTAGTCATTGACAGTTATCCTTCCTTAAAAAGATTATGCCAGATCATGGCGCAGGAAGCAGAGTCAAAAAAAATTTCTGTCATTCGGGTTCTCTCCTGTTCTGTTTGAATTTTAGATATATTCAGCGTTATTATGAGCTTCCTGTAGCATCAACCCCAGCAATATTAGCATATCAGTCATTCCAGCCGTCTCACACTATACTTGCCACCTAACCTTATCCTTATAGCTTCTGAATAGTCTCTCTAGTTGGGAAAATTCTCAAACCTCACAAAGTCCTCCATTTCAGTGATACTCTGCCCTGTCCTGAAAAATCAGCTTCTCACCACCCCCACCCAGCTCTTACCATAAGCCTTCCCAACCTTAACCGCAAGATTCATTACCAGAATCATTCTTACCAAGACTCTCCACCTTTTCTTCTGGAAAAAGCATAACCCTAACTGGAAATTTCTTATAGAGTGGAAACCAGATCAAAACTGCAATCTGCATTCTTAGCCCCTCAAACCAAAGATCAAGACTTTGCTGATAAAAATCACCCAGCTTTACTTATTGTATTCACTTAATTCATTACACAGTTTTATATGGACTCTTCATGCTAATTCAGGGGTGGTGAACCCGCGGCTCTCGAGCCGTATGCAGCTCCAACAAGGTAACAAAAAACACCTGACTGAGCATGTTATATTATGTATTTAATATATTATTGTTAAAATTATATGCTTTTGTGTGAGTGTTTGTCTGTTTTGACAGGTCACTGCATGGTGTGGCTCTCTGACTCTCACAGTTTAAAATTTTGGCTCTTTGTGTTCGCCACCCCTGTGCTAATTGATATTTTATTTACTCTGGGCTACTTGTTTACCCCTTTTATTTACCTCTAGTAATTTGTCTTTCCTAGGATTTTTAGTGGGTATACCAACACGCTGGGCTTCACCAAATATCCTCCCTTATAGGAGACAAGCCCCTCAACTGCCTCACAGAAGAATCAGAGCCATGGGGGAGGTGGGAGCTCAGACCCCTGCTTCCCACCGAAGGGCTTGCGCATGCTTCTCTCTTGACACCCTGCCCTCTGGTCTCTGGGAAGAGAGGCTGTACAAGGCAAGCTATCCAGGAATTCTCTGCATCTCATCCTCACTCATTTCCTCTAGGATGCCCTTCAGTTACGCTTTCTATTCTTTCTTTAATCACCCTCTTTAACCCCCACTTCCTTCCTCTTTCTCTTCACACTCCTTCCCCATTCTCATATCAATCATCTGTCATGCTCTCTAGATGTCTGTGAGTGCCGCACTGCATATTGCTGAGTCGCTTAATGACAGGGATGTGGCCTGAGAAATGCATCTTTAGGTGATGTTGTGGTGAAAATACTAAAATGCACTTATACAAACCTAGATGGTGCAGCTTACTGCACACCCAAGCTACATGCTCCAGCCTATTGCTCCTGGGCGGCAAACCCATGCAGCATGTTACTGAACTGAGCACTATAGGCAGGGTAACACCGTGATGATTTGTGTACCTAAATGTATCCAAACACAGAAAAGGCTGTGTAAAAGTACTATATTATAATCTTATGGACCACTGGCATATAGGCAATCTGTTGTTGATCAAAACTGTATTACACAGCACATGATTATATTTGTAGAGACACACACACACGTAAACACACCACTCCAGTGGTCTGCCATGCTTCTCTGCCTTTGTTTATCTATGACTGTATGATGTGAATGACTTTCCTACACTTTTCTTTCCCTTATTTTTACTCATTCTTTAAGACCCAGGACTCCAAGATCCAAGACTCCAAGGACCAAGACCCCCTGGAGTAAACTCTCCTTGATGTTTGATACTAGTGAAGACCCTTTTATTTTGCCCTTGCAGAGAGCACATTCCTTTATTATAGCAGTTACACACTCATTTTTTCTCATTCTGTTTGGAATTTCTGTTTAACACACTAGACTATGAGCTCCTCAAGGGCAAAAACAGTGTCTTATTCATCTTTATTTTCATGGTGCCAAATGCAGGCCCAGGTATATGTTATTAAACTTTGTTTTATATGAATCAGTTGTACTACCCTCTGTATCTTTTGCCTTCTAAGAAAAATGTTTGCTTTCATCACTCCTGAAGAATAGAGAGTCCTTTAAGCTCTGTTTCAGCTATTTATACTGTGCTGTATACCAGGCCCAAAGCCAGCCAACCTCACAAGTACATGGTCTATGAGATGAACTGGCAGAAAGAGCTCTTCTAAAACAATCGTGGTACAGTTGAGGAATCTTTCAAGTTTGAAATGAATGCTATGGAGAGAAGTAGGAAGGTGGCAGCAGAAGAAACAAGTTTAATATTATGAGGCAACTCCATACTGGGAGATGAGAAGAGTTACAATGGTCATTCAAAAGAGCTGAGTTTTAAAAGCAGAGGTAATGAACATATGCTTGATTAGATTCAATATAATAATTCATCCCATAGAAAGTGTCAGAGTGTAGACTAGAACCCAGGTCTCTCTGTATTAAGACTATTGTTTTTTCTGTTCCAACTTACCTGCTTTGTTCTTCCTTCTGTGTAATGGGCAATGCAAAGTTAGGGTCAAACAGTCAGGCCTTAATTAGTAAGGAAGCAAGATACAAAGGAAGGAAAAAAAGAAGAAATTGAAATAGAAGAGTCTGAGCATAGCAACAGATTTATTAGTCAATAAAATATAAATGATTGAAGGTGGATTTCTAAGTTAAAGAATTATTTACGGAGCATGTACATTATTGACCACTATTGATTGATGTTTAATGAACACCAGTCACTATATCATCATCATCACCATGTACACTTACCAGTCATGACTTCAAGGGTATTTAATCTTCCCTTTAATCCCTTTAGGTAGTTACAATAATAATTCAAATTCAGCAGATTTAAAGATTGAGGCACAGAAGTTAAGTAAATTGATTGAATAACAGCCAAGAGGTGAGAAGCCCACTGTATATGCATATATTCACATATATTATCTCATTTAATTATGACAGAACTGTTTGTAAAATATTTATATAATCATATTTTATAATTGTATAACCATTTTTTATAGATGAGGGATCTGAGGAATCAATTGAGTAACATTGTATGAGTCTAGCTAGTAAGACGCCGTTCTACCTAATAGAAAAATCCAAGTCTTTCCTAACATACCATGTCTCTGTCTTTCAAACTGAATATTGAGGAATAAGTAAGATGCTACTCTGAGTTGGTAAAATATCTTCATATATGATTGTTTTTTGTTTTCATGTAAATAATGTTTTTAATCTTACTTGGGAAAATAACTTCAAAATTAACTCATATAATGAACCTGTAACTCAGATAATGAACTAGTATGGTGTGTGCTTTCAGCATCACTTCAAAGAGAAGTAGCTCACACCTTTGATCCAAGTATTTTGAGAAGCTGAAGTCAGAGGATTACTTGAGGCCAGGAGTTTGAGAGTTTCATATCAGGAGTTTGAAAGCAGCCTGTGCAGTGTACAGAGTTCCTATCTCTAAAAAATAAAAAATAACAAAATAGCCATATGTGACAATGTGTGTCCTTTGTCCCAGTTACTTGGGAGGCTTAAGCAGAAGGATTGCTTGAGCTTAATAGTTCAAGGCTGCAGTGAGCACTTTAGCCTGGGCAAGAGATTTCTCAAGATCCTGTCTGAAAAACTAATTGAACAACCAAACAAAGAGGGAAACTTGACCTTACAGTTTTCCTATTACTCCTTTAGTTAGAGCTTCTCATCCTTTCTAAAATCCCAAGCTCGTATGTCTTTTTCTTAAGCAATAAAGCTATTTTTTTCTTTAGCAATGTCTTTGTACAAGGATGCTTTTTCAAGGGTGTACAGTAGAACCACACCCTCTCTCCTGTAGAGGTGAAGATAACAGTGTATCTCTGAAGCAAACAGGGGATGATCAGCGACAATTACCTGGAATGTCCTTTCTCAGTACCTTAGATATGAGGCAGTAGTCACTGACTATGCTTAGGGAATGTTAGTAAGCAACAGCTTCTATTTTGTCAAGAAGTTTGGTAAATCTGCCTTCCTGTTGGATGAGCGAAATAAATGAATTAATTTGAATAATGAAACAGTGGTTTCTGGGTATAAAAAGACAAAGCTGAACTTTTTGTCAACCTAGTGACACAGGAAGTCATATTGTCCCCTAACATAAAATTACTGGAAGGAAAATGAATATGGGTTGGTTTTCCAGCCCTTGTACAAAAGCCTAAGATTCTTAGGAATGTCTGACTTTTCCACTAAGACTTCATGGTATGGTTCAACTTGAAAGTATATGGTGAAAAGGAAAGAAAGAAGGAAGGACGGAGTGAAGGAATGGAAGAGAAAAAAACAATGAGTCTCATTCAAGGTACTTCTGCAGACTGGGCTAGATCTGAGCTTCAAGAACATTCTGTGAACATAGAGAAGGATTTCACTGAATCTCGAGACCCTGTCTTAGAGAGTGATGCCTTGAGACCAAAACTAAACAAACAGAAATGGCTAATTCATTCATTTCTCCTTGGCTGTTGGGAAGAAAATTGAAACAGTGGAATGGATAAATTTCCATGTCCTTAAGAAATTCTGGAAGTAAAGTAATTGCCAAAAAAAAAAAAAGTTATCTCTAAGGGGTTTTGAGTGGGTAGTTTGATTAACTAAAAACAATCAAAACTTGAAGTGTGTACTTGTGCCGGATTTGTGGAAAATGTCGTATTGATCAAACGTTGAATCACAGGGATCTTCTCCTGAGAACCCAAATATTTTCTGTATCTAAATGGCTAAGTTTCTAGTAGTAGGAAAAGAAGGTGTAGACAGGAGTGCTGAAATCACACTATAATGGAGATCAATCCATCTGCTGTTTATAAAGCCCTACTGTGTTGGAGCCAGGACACTTGTCATTATCAACTCTGTATTTCTCAGTGTTTATTCTCATGGTCATTTTGAAAAACACTTGTTTGATTAGTCAGAAAAATTCAGCCTTATAAAGGCTGAGAAAAGTCTATTTGGTTTCAGTAGCTACATTTCCTGAGCTATGAATGATATTGGTCATGGCTGATTCAAAAACCTTTACTGGTACGGGGCCTATATCTCAGCGGGTAGGACACCAGCCACATACACTGAAGCTGGTGGGTTTGAACCTGGCCCAGGCCAGCTAAAACAGCAGTGACAACTGCAACAACAACAAAAAAATAGCCAGGCATTGTGGAGGTTGCCTCTAGTCCCAGCTATGTGGGAGGTTTAGGCAAGAGAATCTCTTAAGCCCAAGAGTTTCAGGTTTCTGCAAGCTGCGATGCCACAGCACTCTACCCAGGGCAACAGCTTGAGACTCTATCTCAAAAAAAATAAAATAAAAATAAATAAATAAATAAATAAATAGAAGAAACCCTTATTGGACCCACAGGTAAGCTTCATGTTCTACCACTTATTCATCCTAAAACATTCTTTCTTCATGAAAATTAACCAAAATTTAATGTTCTATTATGTTTGGGTCATCTTTCTCCCTGAACTTCTATGATACTTGTTAATTGCAATATGTGTCCTGTCACCTTTTTATATACCACTTTATCCTGTGGTTTGATAGTATGCACACAGACTCTTACAATCTCAAGACAATGGCAAGTTCCTCGAAAAAAAATGTACCTAGTGCAATGTTTGTTATATTAAGTTCCAAAGGTCACTGGAAGTCCGTAAGAAACTGTAAGAGTTCTATGAAAGAAAAGGTGGAGAGGTGTGCTCTTTGAAAGATTTTTTACAAGATGTATATTAGAAAATCACCTTACCTCCATTTGACTGTTTGACTTATACACTTAAAAATTTAAACTTTCCATTTTTTATGGAAATGAATTTTTTAATATCCCTGGAACAAAAGAAAAAAAATATCTGCCTTAGTGCTTTTTTCAACAATGGAAATAACAAATTCTTTAGGATTTCTTTAATATAAAACATGGAATGGCCAGGCGTGATGGCTCATAACTATAATCCTGATACTCTAGGAGGCTAAGGTAGAAACACTGCTTGAGCTTTGGAGTTTGAGATGAGCCTAAGAATAGTGAGACCCTGCCTGTACTAAATATAGAAAAATTATCCCAGTATCTTGGTCTATACTCCCAGCTACTCAGGAGGCTGAGGCAGGAGGACAGCTTGAGCCCAGGAATTTGAGCTTGTAGTGAGTTACAGTGAGTCCACTGCATTCTCTCCAGGGCAACAGAGAGAACAGAGAGTCTATTTATATACATATATATATATAAAGCCTGGAGAAATTGGAGCTTAAGAGGAATTGGTTGACCAACCGTATCCAAAAAGTATTCATCCATTAATCATTGTCAACTTGGAAAGTATTCCTTTGGTTAAGTTATGGAGATTTACATGTGATCTTCTCTGTTCAATATTCTTATCAGTGTGTTAACAAACCAAGAATTGCTTATCCAAATTGTAAATAATTGTATATAGTTGTGGGGACAGTTAGAACATGTCTTTTTATTTGAAGTCAATACAACTCTGTTGGCTCTCAGTTATATGAGACACGTTTTCAGACATTATGAGAGCTTCAAAGATACAGCATGATCACTAACCCAGATGGGATACATTTCTGGAGGGGATATAGGATGCGTGCATAACCCAAAATGTGTCACATCATGAGATGTCCTTTCTCATGCCTCTCCCCCCATCATTTTGTCCCTTCTGTAATACACCAAGAATGATGGGTTCCATTTCTTTCTTCAAAAGTGCCTCATCTTTCCTGTCTCAAAGTGTTTGGACCTGGTGTTTTCTTTCTACAAATTACTCATTCTACCCATCTAACCTTTCTACTCTCTACAGAACACCTTATTCCTACCAATATACCTACAGATTCTTACATAAGTGCTTCAGACATATTCTAGCAGTCTGCTGAGATTTGGTAACATATTTGCTATATGATTGTACACACAAATGGTGAGGCATACTCTTCAACTGAATGAAGATGATGTTTGTATCAAAATGATGACATGTGGGCTAAAATCTGAGAGTCACATAAGAAGGATGAGCTGAAGATTCATCCTACTAGGCTCTGAACAATCAAGACTATGACTCAAATGTTTTATAAAGTTCTGACTGCAAATTTTAAAAATGGAGATGAATAAATGGGGGTGCAGAGAGCAAAAAACAATCAGAAAGTAAAGTGGCATACCTAATGTGGCATTCCTGGAGGAATTGGACATCTAATCTAAAGAAGAGGACACAAATAATGAGAGATTTCCACCATCAGATCCATTATTTGACACCCCTGAGAATTTAACAGAAGATAGTGGAAGATAACATTGGACTCCACATATGAATAATTCTCTGAAGACTGTAGTGAGTAAAACGCAAAACAGTTATATGCTGGGATCCCTGAGTTGGCAAGGGTTCATCTGGGGACAATGAATGCTTTTTTCCTAAACATCATAGAGTGATATGTTGAACTGGGTGCAAGAAGCAAATGGGTAATCTCCAAACTTTCACCTAACTCTTGTAATTTTTGAGTGGCAGTGATAATACTTGTGCTTTACTTCGTTTTCTGACTTATAAAGTGTGTATGATGATGCTGATAATAACAATAATAGTAACAATAACAGAGCCTGGGTAACATAGCAAGGTCCTATCTCTGCAAAGAAATACAATGGAATAATTACCCTGGTGTGGTGGCACATATCTGTAGTTCTAGCTACTTAGGAGGCTGAGGCTTAGCTCACTTGAGCTAAGCAGGCTGAGACTGCAGTGAGGTCTGATAGTGCTGGAGCATTCCTGGCTAAGCGACAGAGTGAGAAATAAATGAAGTACTTTTATCTGAATAAATGAAGTACTGTTATCTATTATATGAAATATGGAGGAAAAAAACTGTGAAAATCAACATTTTCTGACCCCTTATTATACCTACACCAGGGGTGGCGAACACGCGGCTAGAGCCACATGCGGCTCCCGGCCAAAATGAATTTCGGCTCTTTGCCTCTTATCATTATTTTGTATACTGTGGCTCTTTGCCAAGTTTGGATTTTGTTATGCTGCTTCTGAGGAGGG